>QXTE01000331.1:573185-800193 GCA_003942145.1 Platysternon megacephalum
ACGGTTTCTAACCATCAGAGGAGTGAAGTTCTGGAACAGCCTTCCGAGGGAAACAGTGGGGGCGAAAGACCTCTCGGGCTTTAAGATTAAGCTTGATAAGTTTATGGAGGGGATGGTTTGATGGGATAACGTGATCTTAGTCAATAGGTCAATAACTTGCCATCACTGGTAATTAGTACCATGGGTCAATGATGTGATATTAATATTCATTTTCCTAAGTGTCTGGCTGGAGAGTCTTGCCCGCATGCTCGGGGTTCAGCTGATCGCCATATTTGGGGTCGGGAAGGAATTTTCCTCCAGGGTAGATTGGCAGAGGCCCTGGAGGTTTTTCGCCTTCCTCTGCAGCATGGGGCAGGGGTCGCTTGCTTGAGGATTCTCTGCAACTTGAAGTCTTTAAATCATGATTTGGGGACTTCAACAGCTGAGTCAAGGGAGAGAATTAATCCAGGAGTGGGTGGGTCAGCTTTTGTGGCCTGCATCATGCGGGAGGTCAGACTAGATGATCATATTGGTCCCTTCTGACCTTAAAGTCTATGAGTCTATGAGAAGCAATGGCGATTAATATTATCCCTTCAGATCAGTAGATCTGACGCTGTATCCATACCAGGAGCACATCTGTAAAGCGAGAAGTTGCCATTCCCAAAGAGTCACTTTTCAAAGTAGAACGTCTCTCTCATTTCTGGCCCTTTGTTTCTGCGGTCACCCTGCTATGTCTGTTTGAAACAGGTGTCATTTACTGGGCCAGCATTTGTTTTTCTCAGCACTTTTATCTGAATAAAAATTCACTTGCAGGGTTGTTTGCAAGAGGCCAATGTAAACAGGTTGGAACATGGCCAATTAGATTGACTGAGATGTTTGAATAATTTCCCCCCACTGTCCACTGAGCTCTCAAGGTGAAACTGCCAATCAAGGCCTGTCTGTACCACTCGGAGAACTGGCTGCAATGTGCTCCTCAGCCCTTCACGAGGAGTTAGATCTTTCTCATTGCTTAGTTATCAGTAGCTGCTTCCTTTCATCAGAGGCCAACTTTGCTGTCTCCACAGCACTCTGAACCACGGCCAGCTTGCAGATCCAGAGCTTTGGCCCCCACTGCAAATCCCTGAAGTGTGCAGCAGTGCACTGTGCTGTCGATAAATGGCCAGCCCAGCTCATCCATTGTTTAAAAAGGGCTCCAACTCAGTCTAAAGCACTGACAAGCTCCAGCCCAATACAAAACTCAGGGGGGAGGGATAGCTCAGTGGTTTGAGCATTGGCCTGCTAAACCCAGGGTTGTGAGTTCAGTCCTTGAGGGGGCCACTTAAGGATGTGGGGCAAAATTGGTCCTGCCTAGTGAAGGCAGGGGGCTGGACTCAATGACCTTTCGGGGTCCCTTCCAGTTCTATGACATAGGTATATCTCCATATATTAATTAAAAAATCCTTAGAACAGAAGTCATAAACCCCTAAAACTGAGGTGTCATAGGGCATGGCTGCCTTCTAACACTTCCTGCCTCAGTTTCCCTCCCCTGAGGTGAGTCTCCTTGGCTCAACACACACATACCAGTCAGTTCTAGAGATATGTATTAATCCCCTGGCTAAGTCCCAAAACAAGAAGTCCAAATTAAAAAGCCCAACAGCCAAAAAAGGTTCTTCTGCTCATTGGGGCTTCTCTTCAACCTATTATCTGGGCCCTATTCCAGCCCCTTTCTGGGCTCCCTTTGAGAGTATATTTCTCCATTCTGGGGTAGAGTGCTAGCCCTAGGCTGGTTCCCCTGAAGTACCGGTTCCCCTGTAGACCCAGACTCAGGAACCTTCCACAGGATCCTGCCCTCTCCCTCAGCCCTCTTATAAGGCCCAGGTGTCGAATCACTTGCTTCCTTAGGCTGGGAAGCAGCTGATTAATTTTGGCACAGGTGTGGTAGGACCCATTCCCCCCTCAAAAGAGCCAGTTACCCTGTGACATGAGGTTTAGTAGTAGAATCACTAACATATTATCAACTACTATCTATTGTTTGAATAGCTGGTGTTACAACTAGCAACGCTTGTCTGTAACCATATTGTTACTAAGGCCTGGTCCACACTAGGGGGGGGGGGATCCATCTAAGATACGCAACTTCAGCTATGAGAATAGCGTAGCTGAAGTCGACGTAACTTAGATCGAATTAAAATGACTTACTTCGCGTCCTCGCGGCGCTGGATCGACGGCCGCGGCTCCCCCGTCGACTTTGCTTCCTCCTTTCGCACTGCTGGAGTTCAGCAGCCGACGGGAGAGCGATCGGGGATCGATTTATCGCGTCTACACTACACGCGATAAATCGATCCCCGATAATTCGATCGCTACCCGCCGATCCGGCGGGTAGTGTAGACGTAGCCTCAGAGAGGAAAAGTGAACCCAGTTATCATAGGAGATTAATAAAGTGAGCTGTAATTCATTGGTTTTGTACATTCAGATGTTCAGCCATGTGGCATATATATTGACCCATGATTTTGCATCACTGATTTTCCTTGGGCACTGAAGAAGCTCTACAGGTCTGTCGCATCTTAGGCGCATTTAACATGTGCGATTTCAGCTTTATGCGGTCGGCAAAAACAAGAAAAAAACAACAACAAAAGAGAAAAATAACAATTTAAATACTGTTTCTGTAGGGCGGGCGATTCCGCCCGCCATTACACTCAATGTAATTTTGACGATACGCGGTTTTCGCTTTACGCGCTGACCTCAGAACGTAACCCCAGCGTAAGATGAGACAGACCTGTATTGTTTTGTTGTGATGATATTAGCCATTAACCCGCTGCAAACAGGGATGAAGCGAGTGGTAATTGTGCATCCCATGATATTGTGAGAGTGGGCAGCTCAGCTTCTTAACCTGAAGTTTTATAGTCCACAGGACACCCAACTTTTGCTGTAAAAAGAAATCTAGCAAATGACCTGAATTATCTTATTGATTAAATAAGTGGGCGAGCCCACATTAGTGATGAATTCCCAAAAGTTGTCTGTCGGTGGAGGCAAAAATAGTCTTACAGGAACTTACTTCTTCAAAGTTGTCAACTTTGTTAAGTACAGTTGGTTGGGGCAATGCTGTTAAATGTATGTTGATCAGAAAGGCAAAACAGCTATATGAGATTTTCTACAAACATTTGTCTTCTATACTTCATCTTCTTTTCATCCTCCCATCCTCACTTTGTGACACATGCAGAGAAGAAAATGGGGGTTACAAAGATCAGCAATTACACATTCTGTTTTAAGTATTTGTATTTCACAGTTAAAATACAAAGATAAACCTTGCTAATTATTTTACTAAGTGGAAGCACCAAAATGTACCGTCAATCTGCTCCTTCACTTTCACCCAAGAAAGGAGAAGGCTTTTCCCAGATATCTTTCCTTTTAATAAATAATTTTTGTCTTTCTTGTGAAGCTTTCACAAGAAGGTAACATTTGCAATTTATAGCAAATATCAGTGAATGGAAAATGTATGTGGCGTTGTACAGATTAGGCACAGCAAAAATAGTAATGACATAAATCATGACATTGTATGGCATTCAAACCATGAATATACAGTATCATAGAAACTAGAGATGAAAAAGATTCATTAGCTTATCTAGCTACATGGCTGATTCCCTACAGAGTAATTTCTAATGCTAGTGTAGTCATTTACTACTTTGCAGTTTGCCTTTGATATGGGCGAACTGGGTGAAAGCCCGGGGTGCCGTTAGAAGCGGGGTGCCTCTGGATCAGGAATGCCCCTCTCCCTGCTGCTCTGTTGCCATCTGCAGCCCCGCTGCTCCTGCCCCCTGCCTTGGAGCCCCATTGGCCAGCTGTTCCCAGGAGCCTCCTGTTTGCTGTGCAGAGCGGGGTGGGGGGGAGAAGTAGGGGGCTTGAGTCAGGATGTCCCCCATCTCCGCAGAGCGGGGGAGGAGAGGGGACAGGGGTCAGAAGTGAGACGGAGCTGCTGGTGGCTGCTGCTGTTTGAACAAGCCTTCAGACTGGTGAGGGCTGCTCTGCGTAAAGGGGCAACGCTCTGTCTCCCATACACTCCCCCAGCACACACACTCTGTCTCTGCCTCTCTCACACACACAGTCTCTCTCACACACGCACACACACACTGTCTCTCTCTCGCACACACGTGCACACTCTCTCTCTCACACAGTCTCTCACACAGGCACACACACACTCTCTCGCACACACGTGCACACTCTCACACACAGTCTCTTTCACACGCATGCTCTCGCACACACATGCACCCACTCTCTCTCACACACAGTCTCTCTCACACAGGCACACACACACTGTCTCTCTCTCGCACACACACACACTGTCTCTTTCACACTCACCCCCCAACACATACTTGTATTATTGTTGTTGTTACTTCTTGGTACTTCCTGCAATGCACATATATTCTCCGTAATTTTATTATTTCAAAGTGCTGTTATTTTATTTTTTGACTGATCTATGCATTTCATAATTTTATTTCTCTCTTATGCTTAAATTTAATTCTTTGAGTAGTGAGTTCTAAAATGCCTAATCTGTCCTGGCTGGCATAATTATCATTATTACTTTTATGATCATATTGTGCTTTGTCATTCATTATTTAAAGTGTTACAATCAAATAATAGAATCCTTCTAGAATGTAACTTTAGCTTGTACTAACCTTAGCAGTGCCAGCTAAAAACATAATTTTAGACACTGGGCAGCTGAAAGTTGCTTATTTCCAAATTGTATTTTTAGTTATATCTGTAAAATAACTTAAAATTTGCATAAAAATAGATGCAGTTCCAACTATGATACCAATAGCAATGATGGAGTCAAATGTTAGTGAGTCACGTACATGATTGTGATCGGTAAACATAAGTGCCAAAATAATTAGAAAAATAAATTCCCTTTCTTAATAAAAGAGAAAAGAACCGTAATCACCCATGTTAAAATTAAGTNACAGTCTCTCTCACACGCACGCTCTCGCACACATGTGCACACACTCTCTCTCACACACAGTCTCTCTCACACAGGCACACACATACTGTCTCTCGCACACACGTGCACCCTCTCTCTCTCACACAGTCTCTCTCACACACGCACACTCTCGCACACATGTGCACACACTCTCTCTCTCTCGCTCTCTCTCCCACACACACACACTGTCTCTTTCACACTCACCCCCCAACACATACTTGTATTATTGTTGTTGTTACTTCTTGGTACTTCCTGCAATGCACATATATTCTCCGTAATTTTATTATTTCAAAGTGCTGTTATTTTATTTTTTGACTGATCTATGCATTTCATAATTTTATTTCTCTCTTATGCTTAAATTTAATTCTTTGAGTAGTGAGTTCTAAAATGCCTAATCTGTCCTGGCTGGCATAATTATCATTATTACTTTTATGATCATATTGTGCTTTGTCATTCATTATTTAAAGTGTTACAATCAAATAATAGAATCCTTCTAGAATGTAACTTTAGCTTGTACTAACCTTAGCAGTGCCAGCTAAAAACATAATTTTAGACACTGGGCAGCTGAAAGTTGCTTATTTCCAAATTGTATTTTTAGTTATATCTGTAAAATAACTTAAAATTTGCATAAAAATAGATGCAGTTCCAACTATGATACCAATAGCAATGATGGAGTCAAATGTTAGTGAGTCACGTACATGATTGTGATCGGTAAACATAAGTGCCAAAATAATTAGAAAAATAAATTCCCTTTCTTAATAAAAGAGAAAAGAACCGTAATCACCCATGTTAAAATTAAGTGTGTTTTTTTGTGGAGTCAAAAACAATTGACTAAAATAGAGTAGATAATGGCAGTAACACAGAGTGTGCCTGTTGGAGAAAGTAAACAGATTTTAAGCAGATTTTATTTAATTTTATTTATCTCTACTAAAGATAGTGTGCAAAGTATCAAACGTGTGTTTCTGATATCTGTGTTAAAGCTCCAGAACTGATACCTCAAGGCTTGGGATGGGAATATCTTGCCGTATTATCTCCTGATTGTTCTAAATTTACATATAAACTTTAAACATGGTTTTAATTGGAGTTTGTATATATTTTTCTTTCTTTATATAATGATTAGATACAGTGCTCCTGCAGGCTAATTCCTAAGTTATTATCTGCAAAAAAAACCTAGCGTTTTCAGGTGCCTAAGTAGTCCTTGGAATCACAGTTAAAGTTTCCTCCCATCCCCCAAAATCTGAACTGGCGCCCCGGTGAGCCAGAAGTGGCCAAGATGCAGCCCCTGTGTGACAGTGCAGAGCCCGCCTTGAGCCACATGCCAAGCACCAGGCACCACAAGCCACAACAGCAGCGCAGAAGTAAGGGTGACATCACACCATCTACCATACCACTCTTACTTCTGTGCTGCTGCTGGCGGTGGCGTTGCCTTCAGAGCTGGGTGCCCAGCCAGCACCCGCCGGTATCAGGCTGCCTTGCCAGGGCTTAATTTGTGCAAGGGCTGAGCTCTGGCATCTCTTTCAATGCAAATTAAACACTGGGGGAGGCAGCGGGGCCCAGAGGTGATGGGGGGGGGAAGCCCAGGGAGCCCATGGGGGCCAGGGGTGATGGGGGGGGGCAAACTACAAGTTTGCCCAGGGTGTCATTTTCCCTAAGGCCGGCCCTGCTACCTTGTATAGATTAGTGTTAATGAGCTAAGCAATGGGACTTTTCCTCCAGTGCCCTTGGGTCGCCTTTTCATGGCTTAATTGTTCTCGCTATTAGGAATGTTTAAATTTCTTGTGGCTCACTTCATCCTACTACTTCCACTCTTTGTACTGCTCTCAGCTATCCTCCTGCCTGATCCATTTACACAAAAGAAATGCCCATTACTTGTCAACGCCATCCAGGGAGACAAGTCACAAGGTCTAAACCAGTTCTGCACTATTGCCTGTTGAGCCGGTCAATCATTTTGGAAGCCAAAATCTCATTTGTCTCCTCGACATCTGAGGGTACATCTACACGGCAAAAAATAAGAAAAGGTGTAGTTGTAGCATGGGTAGACCAAGCCCATGCAACAATAGTAATGTAGACAGGGTGACACAGGCTTCCTCGTGGGCTAGCTGCCCCAAGAAGACCTTGGATACATACTCTGGTGACCAGCCTACGCTGAATCCATCCTGCCATGCCTACTTGGTTCTTCTTGAAGTGCTTGCTCATGTCAGTTTCAAGTAGATGTGCGCGTGCCGCGAGCACAGTTGTCGGAAGATATTTCCACTAGTGGTACCCGTTGGGTCGGCTGTGGAATCCCCTGGAATGGCACCTTCATGGCAGTGTATATAGATCCCTGCCGACCCGCCGCCTCTTCAGTGCCTTCTTACTACCAGTAACGGTCATTGGAGCTACGTTCTTTCTCTTGCCTCGGCAAGCGTTCCCCTAGTGGACTCTCTTGTTCAATTTCTATAAATAGTTAGATTAGAGTTAGTGTTGGTGTAGTACTTTAGATTAGTTATTAAGTTTTTGTTGGGGTTCCCTCCCCCCCACCCAATTGCCTTCCCCGGGAATGGGACATGCCTCGGACCCAGGGTTTCAAGCTGTGTGGGTCCTGCCACAAACCCATGCCAAAAGTGACTCCTGTTTAAAGTGCCTGGGCGAAACCCATCAGACCGATCGCTGCAGGATATGCAAAGGTTTTCGTCGTAGGGCCAAAAAGTAGAGAGACTTTAGACTGAAGCAACTGCTTATGGAAGCAGCTCTTCATCCCCAACCGGCCCCGGGCCACTCAGATCCGGCACCCAGCACTTCAGTGTGGAGTGTGCTGGCCTCACATAGAGAGGCTATGGTGCCGAGGAAGGACTGTGTACCTAGCGCCCCTCGGCACCGTCATTCTCTGGCACTGAAGCCCACTCGGCCAGCCCAGCACTGCTCTCACTTGCTGGTGCCTCACAAGAGGCACAAGAGAATGGAGAAGGGGCGCTTGCCCACAGCAAGGCGGTCCGGGCATGAAAGCGCTAGTGAAGTGCATCCCACGCAGGGCACTCAGCACCTGCTCCACTGTTGACTTCGGCCCCGCAGAGGGGTCCGTTGTGTCCAATGCCCCCGGAGTCCCCTGTCCGGGAATGCCAGGTGGAGGAGCTGGACCTTCCCTCCACTCTGGACACCTTTGAGGCAGCCAGGGACCTGATAGCCATGATGGCACCACAGTCCCTTGCCAGAAGAGAGTGAGCACTGGCACCGCAGTGCAGTGCAGAGCCATCTAGAGGCAAACCAGCCATGTTGCGGCACTCGTGCCGAGCTCGGCGAGGCAGTCCTCTGGCTCCAAGCATGCCTTCTGAAGGTGTATCTGGGGGCGATGCATCAGCCCAGAGCCCGGATCCTTCTCCCTGCTTCCTGAACCCTCTGTCCCACTTCTATCATGCATGGGCCCAGATAACCTCAGACTGCTGAGTGCTGCGCATGGTAGAAGTGGGATATTCTCTCCAATTGTGTTCCTCCCCTCAGGAAGGACAGGCAAGGCAGAAAAGGTGGGGGAGTTGCATTGTATGTAAGAGAGCAGTATGACTGTTCTGAGCTCCAGTATGAAACTGGAGAAAAGCCTGTTGAGAGTCTTTGGGTTGTTTAGAGGCGAGAGCAACAAGGGTGATGTAGTTGTGGGCATCTGCTATAGACCACCAGATCAGGAGGATGAGGTAGACGAGGCTTTCTTTGAACAACTAACAGAAGTTTCCAAATCTCAGGGCCTGGTTCTCATGGGAGACTTCAATCACCCTGACATCTGCTGGGAGAGCAGTACAGCAGTGCACAGACAATCCAGGAAGTTTTTCGAGAATGTTGGGGACAACTTCCGGGTACAAGTGCTGGAGGAACCAACTAGGGGCTGTGCTCCTCTTGACCTGCTGCTCACAAACAGGGAAGAATTGGTAGGGGACGTAGAAGTGGGTGGCAACCTGGGCAGGAGTGACCGTGAGATGGTCGAGTTCAGGATCCTGACAAAAGGAAGAAAGGAGAGCAGCAGAATACGGACCCTGGACTTCAGAAAAGCAGACTTTGACTCCCTCAGGGAACTGATGGGCAGGATCCCCAGGGAGGCTAATATGAGGGGGAAAGGATTCCAGGAGAGCTGGCTGTATTTTAAAGAAGCCTTATTGAGGGTGCAGGAACAAACCATCCTGATGTGCAGAAAGAATAGCAAATATGGCAGGCGACCAGCTTGGCTTAACAGAGAAATCTTCGGTGAACTTAAATACAAAAAGGAAGCTTACAAGAAGTGGAAACTTGGACCGATGACTAGGGAGGAGTATAAAAATATTGCTTGAGCATGCAGGGGAGTAATCAGGAAGGCCAAAGCACAATTGGAGTTGCAGCTAGCAAGGGATGTGAAGGGTAACAAGAAGGGTTTCTACAGGTATGTTATCAACAAGAAGGTGGTCAGGGAAAGTATGGGACCATTACTGAATGGGGGAGGCAACCTAGTGACAGACGATGTGGAAAAAGCTGAAGTACTCAATGCTTTTTTTGCTTCAGTCTTCACAGACAAGGTCATGTTCTTCATGTTACTGTTTCTCTCCAGTTCCTACCTGTACTTTATCAACTTCTATCATCTCCCCTTTACTAGGGTATAGTAAAGGTGACGTCCTTTGCTTGGCAAATTCTAATTGCCTTGTGAAATGTTAATTCTGGGTCTCCCAGTAGTCTCTCTTGGAGTTTTTTGTCCCAGATCCCATTCACAATGTGGTATGTTATCAGGGATTCCGTTAGTTCCCTAAACTTGCAAAATGGGCTCTCCAGCCTCAGATCAGTCACAAACTCTTCTATGGTTTCACGTTTAGTTTTTGTACTGTCTGTTATAAACCCTCTCTCTCCTGCGTTTCCTTTGCACGTGGAGTGCAGTACTCTTCAGGCTGCTGTAATACCGTTTCATAGTTACCCTCCTCTGCCTGAGTTAACTGTCAAATGCATCAAGGACTTCAGCCTCAGCTGTTCTCAAAAATAAAGCTACCTGCGGACTGTCCTCCTTTTTGGGCTACCCACTGCTTGTGTAACACCGACAGACCCTGTTCGTCGGTGAATCTCTGGAGCTTAGTGCATGAGCCTCTACTACATGAGCTAAAAGCCACATGGCCGTTAGCTAAGGCTGTAGAACAGACTCATTAATCTCTCTCTCTCTAAGTGGTCTCAGTGCCACTAGATGGGACAGAGCACCACACCCCAGAGGTGTGTGGGTTACACTTGCTGATACAGTGTATAGTGCTGTTGAACCCTTCTCCAGTGGCCTTCCACATTTCCAGCAGGTTTCAGCTCGGGGGGTGGGGGCGGCTTTTCACGGCTCCATTCTTCCACTCAGAGTGTTTTCTTAGTTCATTTTACTCCTGGTACCATGTGGTGTTCAGCCATCACTCAGAGCCAAGCAATCTGACAGAGCCCTGCTTCATTCAGTGTCTGAGTTCCAAATGATCAGTGTAGCATAACATGAGCCTCTGTAACATAACAACCAGTTCCGACTAGCTCTTACGAGTGATTCTTAAAGGAACAGTTCCCCCAAACCCTGGGAAGACTGGGAGAACTGGTGTTCTTTGGCAGAGCAGACAGTTGGCTCCAGTAATTACTGTCTGTGAGGTAGTGAGTACTAATGGCCCCTCTCCCATGTCTGGCTCCAAATATATATTTGGTCTCTAAAATTGCCCAGTGCGTTGTCTCAAATATTCCTATGCACGGAAAAGTTCAGGAATTATGCAGGATGAGGCTGCTTAAATTTTGATGAGGCTAGAATGGTTTGGCCGTGTGTTTTTCTTTTTTTGCTTCCAGTAACCTTAAACCAGTGGTTCTCAAACTTTTGTACTGGTGACCCCTTTCATATAGCAAGCCTCTGAGTGCGACCCCCTTTATAAATTACAAACACTTTTAAATATATTTAACACCATTATAAATGCTGAGGCAAAGCGGGTTTTGGGGTGGAGGCTGACAGCTCACGACCCCCCATGCAACACTTTTGAGTGTGAAAAAGGCACATTTGAAGGTGTGAGTCATACTTCCGCTTTCAAGAACAGTAATGGCTTCGCTGATGCTTGTAGTGACTGGGGAAAGTGAGTGTCCCATGGGAAGTATAAGTGTCGAAAGTTGGATGTTTCAGTCACACCGGGCAGTAAAGGTAACAGAATCTGCATGCACCAACTGCATCAAACTATCAGTGCCCAAAAGCCAGTGACCTCTGTAAGAATCAGTCAGGACCTGGCGTATACAACCTCCAGGCCACTTGCTCTGGTACTAGAACCCACCGGTCAGTGTATTTTGTGCCCCCCTCTCTGTGCCTGATCCATAGCAGGTGGGGCTCTCTAACAGCTCTCACTTGTAGCACTCACCTGTTTAGCTCAAGCTCCAGCTTGCTGGTGCAATTTCTAATGGTGGCTGCCACATGCGTGGGAGAACTGACCAGTGTGTGAGCAGCTTGGGATGAGTTTCTTCTTGCAGGGTGAAGTACGTAACCAGTGTCTGTGTGCGGAAGGTGTCTCCCTCTGTGCCTGATCCACAGGGAATGTGGGTCTGTTACAGCTCACAGCTGTGGAAATTCATGCTTTCAGCTCTAGAGGTTGCTGATACCAGCCTAGATAGAGGGCATCAGAGTGTCAGTTGTTATTGTTAGCTGGTGAGACAAGGCAATACTGCGATCTTGCACAATGACTGTTAAACTTGTAAGGTCCAGAATTCGATACAAAACCAAGCACCAAACATTTCAGTATGAGGAGCCCAGGAGAGTGTTCAGATCCTATTGTCTCTTTCCCACAGGGTTGTGCTGATGTTTGGTTAGTTGTTTTTTTTGTGATGGCTATGAGGGGAGAGGGAGGAGGCGGGCTGTGACAATTTAAGATTCTAATCCTGAAACCGTTATTCAAATGCATAACGTTACTAATGTGAACTAATGGAACTACTCACATGATAAAATGATGTGTGTACATAAGTGTTTTCAAGGACCTGGGCCTAAATTTGTTTCTTGTCTTAAAAACTCATAATTCCAGTGTTTGACAGCAGACGTGATTGTTGTTGAATGTGATTTCTGAGAGAGAATTCCATGTATAATAGAGCAGCAATAACCCTTATGTTAAGGTCGCTTGACACTTTCTATTATAAAAAAATCTTCTGACGATTATTCTGAAGATTCATAGAATCATAGATCATAGAATTTAAGGCCAGAAGGGACCACTAGATCATCTAGTCTGGCCTCCTGTATCACTGGCCATTATATTGCATGCAGTTACCCCTGCATTGAGTCCGGTAACTTGTGTTTGACTAAAACGTATCTTCCAGAAAGGCTCCAGTCTTGTTCTGAAGATATCTAGAGATGGGTGGGAGAATCCACCACTGCCCTTGGTAGTTTGGTTAATCACTCTCACTGTTAAAAATTTGTGCCTAATTTCTAATTTGAATTTGTCTGGGTTCTCGGTCTGCCTCTCTCTACTAGATTAAGAAGTCCTTTAGTACTGGGTATTTTTCCCTGTAAAGGTACTTATACACTGTACTCAAGTCACCTCTCAAGCTTCTTTTTGATTAGCTAAATATATTGAGCTCTTTCAATTTCTCATTGTAAGGCACTGTCTCCAGCCCTTGAACCATTTTTGTGGCTCTTTTCAGCATTCTCTCTAATTTTTCACTATCCTTTTTAAAATGTGGACACCAGAACTGGATGCAGTATTCCAATGCTGTACACAAAGGTACAATCACCTTGCTACTGCTACTCACTGTGCCCCTGTTTATACAACTAAGGAAGGCATTAGCCCTTTTAGCCACAGCATCACACTGGGAGCTCACGTTCAGTTGCTTGTCTACTCTGTCCCCTACATCCTTATCAGAGTCAATGGGAGTTGGGCTCTTTTTGAAAATCCCACTGGACATCTATCTGTATCTTTAGGCACTTAAATACCTTTGGAAAATCTGGTCCTCTGTGCCTCAGTTCCTCATCTGCAAAATGGGGTCAGTAAGGCCTCCCTATCTGACAAGGGAGTTGTGAAAATAAGTCATTAATGTTTGTGAAAAGCGACAAAGACTCCTGTGGCACCTTATAGACCAACAGACATATTGGAGGATAAGCTTTCGTGGGTGAATACCCACTTCTTCAGATGCATGTAGTGGAAATTTCCAGAGGCAGGTATAAGTATGCAGGCAAGAATCAGTCTGGAGATAACGAGGTTAGTTCAATCGGGGGGGGTGGGTGGGGGGGTGAGGCCCTCTTCTAGCAGTTGAGGTGTGAACACCAAGGGAGGAGAAACTGCTTTTGTAGTCGGCTAGCCATTCACAGTCTTTGTTTAATCCTGAGCTGATGGTGTCAAATTTGCAAATGAACTGAAGCTCAGCTGTTTCTCTTTGAAGTCTGGTCCTGAAGTTTTTTTGCTGCAGGATGGCTACCTTTAAATCTGCTATTGTGTGTCCAGGGAGACTGAAGTGTTCTCCTATAGGTTTTTGTATATTGCCATTCCTAATATCTGACTTGTGTCTATTTATCCTTTTACGTAGGGACTGTCCAGTTTGGCCGATGTACATAGCAGAGGGCATTGCTGGCACATGATGGCGTATATTACATTGGTGGATGTGCAGGTGAATGAATCGGTGATGTTGTGGCTGATCTGGTTAGGTCCTGTGATGGTGTTGCTGATGTAGATATGTGGGCAGAGTTGGCATCGAGGTTTGTTGCATGGATTGGTTCCTGAGTTAGAGTTACTATGGTGCGGTGTGTGGTTGCTGGTGAGAATATGCTTAAGGTTGGCGGGTTGTCTGTGGGCGAGGACTGGCCTGCCTCCCAAGGTCTGTGAAAGCGAGGGATCGTTGTACAGGATGGGTTGTAGATCACTGATGATGCGTTGGAGAGGTTTTAGCTGAGGACTGTAGGTGATGGCCAGTGGAGTTCTGTTGGTTTCTTTCTTGGGCTTGTCTTGCAGCAGGAGGCTTCTGGGTACACTTCTGGCTCTGTTGATTTGTTTCCTTATTTCCTCGTGCGGGAATCGTAGTTTTGAGAATGCTTGGTGAAGAAAGAATGTTTGTGAAGTGTCTGATACTACAGTGAGGATAACACTAGAAAAGCCCATGGAAAAATGAATAATTCTATATTCACTGCATGGTTTGATTGGTGGCAGTAAATAAGGCAGAACAGGGGATTTCAGCTATCCCCATATTGGCTGGGAACATGTTGCCTCAGGATGGGATGCAGAGATAACATTTCCAGACACCATTAATGACTGCTTCTTGGAGCAGCTACTCCTGAAACCCAAAGGGGAGAGGCAATTCTTGATTTAGTCCTAACTGGTGCATAGGATCTGGTCCAAGAGATGAAAATAACTGACTCACTCATTAGTAGTGACTGTAATTAAATTTAACATCCTTGTAGGGGGGAATACCAAAGAAACCCACTAAAGTAGCATTTAACTTCAAAAAGGGGAACTACACAAAAGGGTGATCCAGTGGATATAATGTACTTGGACTTTCAGAAAACCTGTCAAGGTCCCTCACCAAAAGCTCTTAAGCAAAGTAAGCAGTCATGGGATAAGAGGGAAGGTCCTCTTGTGGATCAGTAACTAGTTAAAAGACAGGAAACAAAGGGTAGGAATAAATGGTCAATTTTCACAGTGGAGAGAGGTAAATAGCATGGTCCCCAACCGGTCAGTCCTGGGACCAGTACTGTTCAACATATTCATGAATGACCTGGGAAAGGGGGTAAACAGTGAGGTGGCAAAATTTGCAGATGATACAAAATTACTCAAGATAGTTAAGTCCAAAGCAGACTGTGAACAGCTACAAAAAGATCTCTCAAAACTGGGTGACTGGGCAACAAAATGGCAGATGAAATTCAATGTTGATAAATGCAGAGTAATGCACATTGGAAAACATAATCCCAACTATACATACAAAATGATGGGGTCCAAGCTAAGTGTTACCACTCAAGAAAGAGATCTTGGAGTCATCATAGATAGTTCTCTGAAGACATCTGCTCAATGTAGTAGCAGTCAAAAAAGGTAACAATGTTAGGAATCATTAGGAAAGGGGAAGTTAATAAGAAAGAAAATATCATAATGCACTATATAAATCCATGGTATGCCCACACCTTGAATTCTTCATGCAGGTCTCATCGCCCCATCTCAAATAGTTGTTTACTATTGTTGAAACTATAGTAAAGAATAGAATTATCAGACACATAGATGAACATGATATGTTGGGGAAGAGTCAACAGGGATTTTGGAAAGGGAAATCATGCCTCATCAAACTATTATAATTCTTTGAGGATGTCAAAAAATGTAGTATAATTGGGAAAAGTACAGAGAAGGGCAACAAAAATGATTAAGGATATAGAGCAGCTTCCATATGAGGAGAGATTAAAAGACTGGGACTGTTCATCTTAGAAAAGAGACAGCTAAAGAGGAATATGTTAGAGGTCTATAAAATCATAAATCATGTGGAGAAAGTGAATAAGGAATTGTTAATTACCTCTTTACATAATGCAAGAACCAGGGGTCACCCAATGAAATTAAGAGGCAGGAGGTTTAAAACAAACACAAGAAGTACTTCTTCACACAATGGACCTGTGGGACTCATTGCCAGGGGATGTTTTGAAGGCCAAAAGTATAAGTCAGTTCAAGAAAGAATTAGATAAGTTCATGGAGGATAGTTCCATTGGTGACTATCAGCGACAGAGGTCAGGGATGGAGCCCCATGCCCGATGTTCCTAACCCTCTGACTGCCAGAAACTGGGAGTGGACGACAGGGGATGGATCACTTGACAAATTGCCCTGTTTTGTTCATTCCCTCTGAAGCATCTGGCACGGGCCACTGTGGGAAGTCAGGATACTTGGCTAAATGGACCACTGGTCTAACCCAGTATGCTGTTCTTATGTTATGTTCTTAGCATGCTTCCTTTACTGAGCAGTGAGCACCTTCTACCCTGTCCACTGACTGAGGCAAAAGTTCATTGACCATGTAATTATTGACTGCATTATAAGGCATATGCACAAGATAGTCAAATAAAATCAGCCTGGGTAATCTGATTGATGGGATTCCTAACATTAAGAGGTTGACTTTGCAATCTTAATGCAGAAGATTTTTTTGTTTCGTTTTTATAATTATTGATTTAGGAAACATAAGCAAATTGTTACCATACAAATGCCAAACATGCAAAATCAACAAATACAAAAAAGGATTTATAACTTTTTGTTCAAGGGAGACATTAGGTACTGACATTTGTCTATTGAACAGGACATTAAGCATTGAGGCCTTATAGGCATCAGGCACATGTTTGGGATTGTTACTTTATTCAAGAGTGATGAAACCATGAGTAAGACCTCTTTAATCTGGAGGTCTTTCCATTCTATAATTGCTTCTTGGGTTCAGTCACACTCCTTTGTGGCTGAGAATGTGTCCTACACTCTCTCTTTCACACACACGTTTCCCCCTCACTCCAGCCCCCATGTTCTCCTGCTCTCATACTCCTCTTGAGTTTCCCTCTCCTGCCCTCTCAATAGATTGGGGCAATGAGTAGTTTTTGAGGGTTTTTTTAGGACTTCTTGTCATTTTTTGCTGTTATTCTTCATAACTGAAAGTTTGCCTGTCAGTGGAGGCTGGTGAATAATGTTCCATTACAGAGAATTCCACAGAGAACTGCCCTCTTTCAAAATGGTTGTCATTTCCTTTTTGTTCTCAATAAGAGAGAGGCTACAGTGGCTATCAGTTCAGCTGCCTTTTTTCAGAATGGCTATTGCCTCCTGTTGGGAACAATGAGAGTGAAGCCAAGTGGCCTGAAGAGAAGATGTTAGTCCCTTAGGGTCCTTCTTAACTTTGTAATTTACTTCTTCCCTTCTTTAAACACGTACTTCAGTGCTTTGCTCAGTCAGGGCCATGGTCAAGGCACTAGATAATGTAATAAATGTGTTGCAAAGTCCAGCTTTCACTGCAGAATTGTGCTGTAGAATCAAAACTTTCAGTTAAAAAAAAAAGATTTCCAGCCCAGTGAAGTCAGTGATCCAAACATGAACCTACTGAAATGAACCAATACAAGTGCTTTCCTCTTGAGTTTAAACATAGCCTGAAAAAATGGGCCAGATTCTCAAAAGATTAATGAATATTTAATCAATTCATTTTCAGACTAGTCAAGCCCCTTTTGTGTTCACCTCCTTGAAGTATGCATGCATAGAAACTTCTCATTAGGCACGTTCATGGAAATAGTAAGGTGCAAGCAAATATACAAAACTATTTGTGCAAATCAGATTTTGAATTCATAACACTAAGGGAGATTTTGAATGAGTTACAGTTGAAGAATTAATCAACAAATGATTTCAAATAACAAATACTTTCAAGAAAACCAGAAGCTTCTCATGGACCATTCATGATCAGAAAGGAAATTTGTCAAAAAATTATTTGTCCAGTTTTACTAAATTGAAGCTGTATTTTTACTTCAAGCCCTTTCAATTTGCCCTGTAGATGAGAGTCAAGAATGTTCTATCAGCATTACAGAAACTTTTCCTGGGCCAAGGGGCACCGAAACTCTTACACACACACAAAAAACCAACCCCCAAACCATAGTATTTTTACTTTACTTTGAAGGTGTGTCTTTGATGAGGATTTCCTTTGCCAGATTGTTTTGGAAGGTATCTTAATGCTCTCTTTCTATAAATATAACACTTTAAAATGTCTGTAGGTACCTCAGGCCTCCACTTAAAAAAAGAACAAAGTTGTTTAATGTGGCTTTTCAAGGTTCATTAACTTTGTCTACTAAAGTTCTGATTGGCTGTTGCAGTTTTTATTCTAGTGTTTATGTTATTGAGATATCCCTGGAGCATTTTAGTCTTGAGATGCGTTGGGTTGAGTATCATCAGAAAAGAGAGAATGACTTAGCTGTAATTGCTGTTCTCGTCAGATATGCATCATAACCGCTCCCCCTTCACACACGTTTCTCCTCACAGAGCTGAGGGGGCTGTAATTTAAAATCTTGTAATGATACTCCTCTTTATACCTATCGGAGGGATTTCACCTCCCCCAGTGAAAGCACCTGGTGTGACTGCATTGTATGGCAAGGTCTGGCAGAAGATACCTCCTGTTGGAACATCTTGGGCTAGATTGTGACAAACAGGCACAGCATGGATTAGGGGGTGGTTGAAAGGAGTTTGGGGAGGGTTCCTCAAGGCTCCTGGTACATAATGTGGCTGTACAGGCTACTCCACACCAATTCCCAGGATGGTGCAGTCTGCTCTTCTCAGTGCTCATGGCCTGGCCTACTGTAAGGGCTTGTGCAGAAAGGGGCAGGGCCATGGCCCTCAGTCTCCTCCTGTTTCTTTTTTGGCAGTGTGCTCGCCTGGGTCACATGATCAGAGCAGTTCCTCCCAGGCAAAAGCTGTGAATGATTCAGCCCTTAGAATGTGGAAGATGTAGAGAGGTGATCTGTTGTGATGTTTATCTTCAGAGAACAGTGACAAATGAGCCATATAGTTTTGAAGCATGCTAAGATACATAGATTCCAAGGCCAGAAGGGACCATTGTGATCATCTAGTCTGACCTCGGGGACAGCACAGGCCAGAGACCTGCCCCACAATAATTCTCAGAGCAGATCTTGCAGAAAAACAGCCAGTCTGGATTTAAATATTTTCAGTGATGGAGAATCCACCTCAACCATTGGTAAATTTTTCCAGTTGTTCATTACTCTCACTATTAAAAATCTGCACCTTATTTCCAGTCTGAATGTGTCCAGCTTCTACTTCCAGCGACGGGTCATGTTCTGCCTTTCCCTGCTAGTCTGAAGAGCCCATTATCAAATATTTGTTCACCACCTAGGTACTCAGAGACAGTAATCAAGTCAGCCCTTAACTTTCCCTTTGTTAAGCTAAATGGATCGAGCTCCTTGAGTCTATCACTATAAGGCAGGTGTTCTAACCCTTTAATCATTCTTGTGACACTTCTCTGAAGCCTCTCCAACTTATCAACTTCCTTCTTGAATTGTGGACACCAGAACTAGACACAATATTCTAGCAGTGGTTGCTCCAGTGCTAAATATTGAGGTAAATATCCTCTCTACTCCTGCTCAAGATTCCTCTGTTTATGTATCCCAGGATGGCTTTTCCAGAGTCACTGAATTTTTTTTCAGTCACTCTTTCCCAGGATCGAGTCCCCCATCCTGTAAGCCTGGCCGACATTCTTTGTTCCTAGATGTATACATTTACATTTACCTGTATTAAAACATATATTATTTGCTTGCACCCAGTTTACCAAGCGATCCAGATCACTCTGTATCAGTGACCTGTCCTCTTCATTATTTACCATTCCCCCAGTTTTTGTGTCATCTGCACACTTTGTCAGTGGTGATTTTGTTTTCTTCCAGGTCATAGATAAAAATGTTAAACTGAGTAGGGCCAAGAACCGATCCCTGTGGGACCCCACTAGAAACACATCTTCTTGATGATGATTTCCTGTTTACAATTACATTTTGAGACATATCAGCCAGCTTTTAAATTTTAATCCATTTAGAGTGTGCAATTAAACTTGTGTGTGTGTGTTTGAGAGAGAGAGAGAGAGAAGTAGGCTATCTAAATGGAAGAGATGACTGATTTTAACATAGCACTGTAGATTGGCTGCTGAAAACATCTGAAGGAATCTCTCTCTCTCTCTCTCTCTCTCTCTCTCTCTCTCACACACACACACACACACACCTGCCTTTTAATTGGAGAGAAATTCTTTGGACTAAGGGCTTTTCAGAGGGATAAGGGAAAAAAGAAGTAAAATGACTTTTTCTAATCCAGCATCTACTTTGCACACATCCCACAATGGCTGGATGTACTGTTTATGCTGCACTGTAGACAATGTGTTACATAAGACAGCAGTGCAAAGAACTGTACGTCCTCTTCACAATTCTATAGAAACACCCCAAAAGTTGTGCAATTTAGGAAATTGCCAACTCTCCGACTAGTATAAACACTTTTTCCCTCATTGCCAAACCACTGAGGCCCCGGTTACTATAGTAAACATGGATTAATTTTCTTTTGTTTGAAAATAGCTCATCAGGGTAGGGTGACCAGGTTTGCAGTTTTCGACCGGAACACCCGGTTGAAAAGGGACCCTGGCGGCTCTGGTCAGCACCGCCGACCAGGCCGTTAAAAGTCCGGTTGGTGGTTGTGCAGCACTGAGGCAGGCTAGTCCCTACCTGTCCTGGCTGGCACCATGCTGCATCCTGGAAGCGGCCAGCAAGTCCAGCTCCTAGACGGGGCGGGGGGTGGGGTGGGGGGGGGGTACGGGGCTCTGCGTGCTGCCCGAGCACCAGCGCCGCACTCCCATGAGCCAATGGGAGCTGGGGGGAGGGGCGGTACCTGCAGGCGAAAGCGGCGCGTGGTGCCTCCTGGCCCCCCCACCTAGGACCCGGACCTGCTGGCTGCTTCTGGGGCATGCGCAGCACGGTGCCAGGACAGGCAGGCAGCCTGCCTTAGCTTCCCCACTGTGCCGCTGCCCGGGAGCCGTTCCAGGTAAGCCCATGCCCCAACCCTGAGCCCCTGCCCCAGCCCTGAGCCCCCCACCCCGCAAACCTGCAGCACGCTCCTCCACCCCCAAGCCCCTCATCCCTGGCCCCACCCTAGAGTCCTCATCCCCTCCTGCACCCCAACACCCTGCCCCAACCCACAGCCCCCTCCCGCACTCCAAATCCCTTGGCCCCATCCCCCAGTCTGGATCCCCCTCCTGCACCCCAAACCTCTCATCCCCAGAGCCAGCACCCCCAGCCCAGAGCCCTCACCCCCTCCCACACCCCAACCCCATGCCTCAACCTGCAGCCCCCTCCCACACTCCAAATCCCTCAGCCCCACCCCCCAGCCTGCAGCCCCCTCCTGCACCCCAAGCCCCTCATCTCCAGCCCCACCCCAGAGCCAGCCCCCCCAGCTAGAACCCTTACCACCTACCATACCCCAACTCCCTGCCCCAGCCCAGATCCCGCACCCTGAACCCCTCATTTCTGGCCCTACCCCAGAGCCCAAACCCCAGTTAGAGCCCTCACCCCCTCACGCACCCCAACCCCCTGCCCCAGCTCAGTGAAAGTGAGTGAGGGTGGGGGAGAGCAAGCCACCAAGGGAGGGAGAATGTAGTGAGCGGGGTTTGGGGCCTCGGGGAAGGGGTGGGGCAGCAGTGGAGCCTTGGGGCAGCAGCGGGGCTAGGGTGTTCGGTTTTGTGTGACTAGAAAGTTGGCAACCCTACATGAGGGGTATATCTGCTGACACTGTCATTGCTCTGGTGTTGATGGTGAAGTGTTACCCCCGCTGCCTAGGTTACTGCTAGCGATGCCCGGCTCCCAATCCATGTTCATAATGACAATTCATAGTCATTTATCATGACAGTGAATAGTCCTTGGGCCAGGGAGAAAGAAAGAATGATTCTGTAACCAAGTGGTTAAGGCCATCTCCCAAGATGTGGGAGACCCACGTGCAAGTCCCTGCTCCAATGACTATTCAACAAGCTATATACAGTAAAACGGCTTCAACAGGAGAGATTGAGAAAGCTCAATATCAGAATATTCCATAGCCCATTGATTATGGCACTTTCTTGCAATATGTCAGAACCAAGTTCCCATCCCTTCTCCATATCAGGGGAGGAATTGAACCTCAGCGTGCTACATTCCAGGGGAGCCCCTAATAACCGGGCTCGAGGGTACAAGGAAGCCACTATCTCTCACCAGCATTTTGTGAATCTAGCTCTCCATTGCTTGGGTCAAAATGCGTGAAATCAAAACAAACAAATTCAGATCAGTTCAAAATAGCAAGGAGGAAAGAATGTAGCCTATACTTACAGGATGAGGGACTCTGTCCTGGGAAGCAGCGACTCTGAAAAAGGTTTGGGGGTTGTGGTGGATAATACACTGAACATGAGCTCCCAGTGTGGCGCTGTGGCCAAAAGAGCTGATGTGATCCTGGAATGCATAAACAGGGGAATCGTGAGTAGAAGTAGATAGGTTATTTTACCTCTGTGTTTGGCCCTGGTGCGACCGTTGCTGGAGTGGGATCGGAAAAGAGCCACGAGAATGATTAAAGGATTGGAAAAGATGCCTTATAGTGATGGACTCAAGCAGCTCAATTAATTTAGTTTAACAAAGAGAAGGTTAAGGGGTGACTTGATCAGTTTGTAAGTACCTATGGGGAATAGGTATTTGATGATGGGCTCATGAATCTAGCAGGAGTTTTCTCTCATCCTCTACCCTGTTGCACAGGTTGGAGTGGCATAAGCTGAGTGCTTACAGTGCTGTTATCTACATAAATATACTCACATTTTCTTCTCAAGCACATTGTTAATTTCAGGGCTGAAGGTAGCTGATGTTAGGTGAATTAGTTCCTCATTTACAGCACTTTGAAGATGTGAGCCTAGGTTCAGCACCTGAGTTCCACTGGGTCGTGCAGATGGCACTAAGGCTGCAGGCTGCATGTGAAGGAAAGTCCGTCGGAAGGGGGAACACAGTGTTGCAAGCAGCCCAAGACATCTCCTACACTGAAGAGCTCAGAACTGGCCAGCGAGGCCCTGACTTGGGAAAGGGTAAAGCCAGAAGATATGCTGATTCAGCCTAACTGGTGTGCCACTCTTGCCCATTGTGGCATGTTGTGTGCTGTATAAGTGCTGCTAACTATTATTCTTGTCCTTATATGTCCTTATATATCTTGACTTTAGCAAAGCTTTTGATCTGGTCTCCCACAGTATTCTTGCCAGCAAGTTAAAAAAGTATGGATTTGATGAATGGTCTATAAGGTGGATAGAAAGCGGACTAGATTGTCTGACTCAACGGGTAGTGATCAACGGCTCCATGTCTAGTTGGCAGTAGATATCAAGCGGAGTGCCCCAGGGGTCAGTCCTGGGGCCGGTTTTGTTTAACATCTTTATTAATGATCTGGATGATGGGCTGGATTGGACCCTCAGCAAGTTCGCAGATGACACTAAAATGGGAGGAGCGGTAGATACACTGGAGGGTAGGGATAGGGTCCAGAGTGACCTAGACGAATTGGAGGATTGGGCCAAAAGAAATCTGATGAGGTTCAACAAGGACAAGTGCAGAGTCCTGCACTTAGGAAGGAAGAATCCCATGCATTGCTACAGGCTGGGGACTGACTGGCTAAGCAGCAGTTCTGCAGAAAAGGACCTGGGGATTACAGTGGATGAGAAGCTGGATATGAGTCAGCAGTGTGCCCTTGTTGCCAAGAAGGCTAAAGGCATATTGGGCTGTATTAGTAGGAGCATTGCCAGCAGATCGAGGGAAGTGATTATTCCCCTCTATCCGGCACTGGTGAGGCCACACCTGGAGTATTGCGTCCAGTTTGGGCCTCCCACTACAGAAAGGATGTGGACAAATTGGAAAGAGTCCAGCGGAGGGCAACAAAAGTGATCAGGTGGCTGGAGCACATGACTTATGAGGAGAGGCTGAGGGAACTGAGCTTGTTTAGTCTGCAGAAGAGAACAGTGAGGGGGGATTTGATAGCAGCCTTCAACTACCTGAAGGGGGGTTCCAAAGAGGATGGCGCTCGGCTATTCTCAGGGGTGGCAGATGGCAGAACAAGGAGTAATGGTCTCAAGTTGCAGTGGGGGAGGTCTAGGTTGGATATCAGGAAACACTATTTCACTAGGAGGGTGGTGAAGCACTGGAATGGGTTACCTAAGGAGGTGGTGGAATCTCCATCCTTAGAGGTTTTTAAGGCCCGGCTTCACAAAGCCCTGGCTGGGATGATTTAGTTGGGGATTGGTCCTGCTTTGAGTAGGGGGTTGGACTAGATGACCTCCTGAGGTCTCTTCCAACCCCAATCTTCTATGATTCCATGATTCTATGATATGTCCATAGCACTTTTTACTCTAAAGATCTTTACATGAGACATAAAATTGCAGGAAGTGGAAATAATAATCGAGGATTTTCTAAATCCTCCTGCTGTGGCTGAAGCACCTGTTAGCAGCAGTGGGAGGCCTTATGTAGGCTGGTGTTTATACCACAGCATTTTCTTGTAGATGTGAACAATTATTGACACTCACTCAAAGAGATGGATGGAGACCTTTTCTCTTGCAGAGGACCCAGAGGGTAATTTGGGGCATCCCTTCATCTGAGCCCAAGGTACTTCTCATGTGGGGGTTTACACAATTCTATCTGATGTGTCTATGAGGCCAAAAGGGTAGAAGTGAGGTGGTTCCTTCCATACGTAGATGATACACAGTTCTGTCTCTGTTTATTCAGTCCCTGATAACACAGTTGATAGATTTCCAATGTCTACCCAAGCCAAAGGTTGGACATGGGGCGGAGGGTCAGTGCAGATAAGACACAGGTAATTTTGGTGGCCTGAGACAAACAACTAGAGCAAATGGTGGAGATGATATCTGAGCAAGTTTTGTCTGCCATTTGTTACTCAGCTGCCTGACTTGGATTTCTTCCATCTCCAGCTACTTCATGATCAGATAGCAGCAGTAGCCCAGACTATGTCTTTCCAACTGCAAGAAGGTTGGGGCTTTTGCTTTCAGATGTGGAGTTCAGCACTGCAGTGCCCACACCATTGTTATCTCCACACTGGAGTAGCAGAATGTGCCCTACTTTGGGCTACAGTTGAAGACCACTCAGGATTTTCAGTTGATGCAGAATGTGGCTATTCACTTACCTGGGGCTACCTACTGGGAGCAGGTTCAACATGTGTGTGCTCTGTACTGGCTTCTGATTAGTGTCCAGGTGCTATTCTGGCACCCCTTCTTGCGAGGTCTCAGTCATCATTTTATCCTCTGGCAGTTGAGATCAGCTGAGAGGCTCAACCATACGCTCCCTGAATGTGCTCCACTTGGGACAGTTCAGCAAGTTCTTACTGGAGGCTTTTGGCCAATAGATCCTGAGTTTGCTGACCTCAGGGGCATGCGGCTAGGCATGTGGGTGGGGAAGGTATTGAGGAGATAGGGCTTGGTCGTTAGTTTTATGGCCTTTGAGTCTTTTACTGTTTGACACTGTGTTGATTTTAATATTTCTGCATTTATTCTTAAACTATAGATTTTATTTGTACCTTCGGCATGGGATGGGTTCATTATATCAATCTATCTGAAACAGGCTTTCTCTGACACACTGAGGTGAGAAAGAACAGAAGGCAGTGCCATTCAGTAGAGGGGCTGACTGATGACTGCCCCGAGTCAGACTGAGCCGCAAAATGCTGTGCTAGTCAACTCAGCTATTTATAGCCCTTCATGGATTTTGCAGAGCAGATTGTGTGTTTTTCTTCAGATAAATCCACAGAGTCACATGAAATTTGTGACAGGTTTACACCATTATTTCAAGATTCATAGCTGTAGGTTGCCATTGAGAGGGAACTGTCCATATCTTTCCAGCAAACTAAACACTCTTCCTGGAATATTTATGGTGGCTGAATAAGTTTGTTTCCCAAAGATAAATATAACACTATCAGCAACAGCTGTCTCTCATTTTTATTTGTTTTATGTTTGACTATAAGTCCAATGATCTAAACACATCAAAAGCAGACAAGTGACTACATGTTTTAGTAAACAGGTTATATTATATAACACAGTTAAATAATGCTCCACACTGCCACCTTCTGCAAATATGCAGAAAGGAAGCCAGCAGCACATAAAGTAGCAAGTTGTACGCAGATGATCATTTACAATAAAATAAACGGCTGGCGTGTGCTAGGGGTATACTCATTCTTCCAATGTGAACAGTGGACTCCAGCTGAGCAACTGTTCTGCAGAGATTCCTCTCGCCCCGCAAAATGAATTCTCTGTGGGGGGTTTTCACCCACATGTCCAGAGAGTCAAAGCCCTGAACTGTTCACCTTTCTCTAGCAGGGATGGCTGTTACAAAGCATTGCAGCTGGACTGTTAACGTTCTGGCTCCGGTCGGAAGGTTTAATCCAGGAGGGAGTCAGTGGAGTTAGCACATCTCTTGAGAAATCTGACATTATCTACTTAATGGCAGGGTGGGTTTCTTTTTAAGTATTTTAAAGTGATGCATCCTTGGTAATGATTCACAAGGGTTCCTTTCACCTCTGAAAGCAACCAGTGCAATTTGAAGCTAAGGAATCTCAGTTATTAATTCTCCCAAATCTCTTTCTTTCTCTCTTTTAGTAATGGAACTATTTCATTTGCCAGCACCAGCTTTCTTTACATGCTGCCATGCAACATCACTATTCCTTCTATTTATATTTGCTATCCACAGAGCTGGCAACAGCATTATTGGTATTCAACATCAATATTAATGCAAACGGCATCAAATGTCATTATTAATCCTTGGAGATATGAATATTGGTGTTTATTCAGCTGAAATCTAAGTTTTAATGTAGAATTCTTAAGATTTAGAGCAACAGGTTCTCCTTGAAAGTAACTAAGTTTTTCTCCTGCTATTTCACAGTATAGCAAAAGGGAAAATAATTACTATAAACCTGATGCTTCTGGAGCTCACTAGGTGTTTTCCATAACCCGAATATAAGAGCTGTAGTTTTTCTTCCACATGATGCAAGGCATTTCCTTGCATATAATCTTCCTTCCCCTTTTTTGGTTTGAGAAAGGACACCTTCCCGCATTCCGGTGGGTCATTGGGTAATAAGGCAGAATAGTTTAAGAAGTAATTGTGCCTGGAGTTTTACCTTCCTTGCCCAAAACAATCAAGGACTGTCTGTCATGCTTCTTTCATGGCCAATAATACTTTAGCATTACGTAGCATCACTGTATTTTGTGGGTTTGCAGACTCTGTGTGGAACCAGCTGTATGTAGTAGCAGCTTTATAGCAGAGACTTAGGCCTGGTCTACACTTAAAACGTAGCTTGACAGAGCTATGGCACTTGGGTGTGAAAAAATCCATGCTCCTGCCTGCCATCGCTATGCCAACTTAATCCCTAGTGCAGACACAGGTTGGTTAACAGAAGAATGCTTCCATCAACCAAACTACCATCTCCTTGGGAGGTGGAGTTCCTTTCTATCTCTGTGGTCTGCATCTCACTCTGGGGTTACAGCAGCATAGTGATGGCACCATAGCTATGCAGCTATATCACCTGTGGCGTAGACATGGCCTCAAATACAACACGATTCCTTATGGGCTGCTGAAGACATTTGAAATCTCTGCCTAGTGATTATGAGCCATTTATCTCAACACAATTCTTAATCTGCATTTTCATGACAGTCACTAGACTTTGCACAGACGCTCATTTCCCCTAGGACATATTGCAGTTATCTTAGGTTAGAATCTTGACCTCAAGGTGTCATTTGTTTCAGAGCAAACAGTTATATTAACATGGCTGTTATTATTGTTTTAGGTGTTTGTAATGTCATAGATTTGGGGTCTGTCTTCCCGTTAATTCAAGCTTTCTACACTCAAATTACTCCTCTCAAGTTATTCTAGCCTAAGTGAGAGTGGGCATACTGCACAATAACACTGAAGTCGCTGTGTCCACACTGGCATTGCAGTTACTCATGTGGCACTACGACTTCTGGAGGCACATCCCGGTGTTCTTAGCACTGCAGTAAACTTAGCTGTTCCATTAATTCTTTCCCAGTGAATTGTGGGAGAACTTGCCTGTCCTTTCTGGGCACACAAGGGAAATTGTGGGAAGGTACTGGAGGAGCAGTGGCACTCGATTGCCGGTAGCCTGCATCCACACTGCAGAGGGATCATGTTGGCAGTTAACTTTTGCTCGCCCAAGTTTTAGCCTCCTCCTGGTCCAGCCAACTAGAGTGAAGGGTTTTTGTGGGTGAATGGGACTTGAGTTAGGGGCAACGTGTGAGTTTTAACTCAAGTTAAAGTTAATCTAAATCTGCTCTGGTGTAGTTTGAACCCATTGCCTCTTGTCCTGCCCTCTGTGGCAAGAGAGAACACTTTTCTCCATCTTTTTTATGGCAGCCTTTGTATTTGAAGACAGCTATCATATCCCCCCTTAATCTCCTCTTTTCCAAACTAAACATACCCAGTTCCTTCAGCCTCTCATAGAATCATAGAATCATAGAATCTCAGGGTTGGAAGGGACCTCAGGAGGTCATCTAGTCCAACCCCCTGCTCAAAGCAGGACCAAACCCAACTAAATCAGCCCAGCCAGGGCTTTGTCAAGCCTGACCTTAAAAACCTCTAAGGAAGGAGATTCCACTACCTCCCTAGGTAACCCATTCCAGTTCTTCACCACCCTACTAGTGAAAAAGTTTTTCCTAATGTCCAACCTAAACCTCCCCCTCTGCAACCTCCCCCTCTGGTCGTATGGTTTGCATTCCATCCCTTTGATCATCCTTATTGCTCACCTCTGGATACTTCCCAGTTTCTCCGCCTCCTTTCTATACAGCGGTGACCAAAATTGGACACAGTACTCCAGCTGAAGCCTAACCAGCACCGAGTAGAGCAGTATTATCACCTCCCAGGACTTGCATGCTATACCTCTGTTAACAAAACGTAAAATTGCATTTGCTTTTTTTTGCAACAGCTGTTGACTCATGTTGAGATTGTAATACACCACAACTCCCAGATCCTTCTCAGCAGTGCTGCTGCCAAGCCAGTTATCCGCCATTCTGTATTTGTGCATTTGGTTTTTCTTCCCTAAATGTAGCACCTTACATTCATCTTGTTGAATTTCATTTAGTTGTCTATAGCCCAGTTCTCTAATTTATCAAGATCCCTTTGAATTTTAGCTCTATCCTCCAATGTGTTGGTAACTTTGTGTCCTCTGCAAATTTGGTCAGTGTGATCTCTATTCCTACATCCAGGTCATTAATAAAGATGTTAAACAACAGCAGACCCAGAAAAGATCGATGTGAAACCCCACTTGAGAGCTCCCTCCAATCTGACATTCCATTAATAGTTACTCTTTGTTTGCAGTTGTTTAACCAATTATGCATCCACTTAATGGTAGTTCCACCGAGCCCACATTTCTCCAGCTTACTTATCAGAATGTCATGTGGGACTGTGTCAGAAGCTATGCTGAAGTCCAGGCATTCCTCCTAACCACCAAAGAAGGAAATCAAGCTGATTTGGCATGATTTGTTCTTGGTAAATCCATGCTGGCTGCTAGTGATTACCCCTTCATCTTCCAGGTACTTGCAAATTGAATGTTTTATACATTGTTCTAGTAGCTTCCCAGGTATCAAGGTGAGGCTGACTGGTCTATAGTTCCCCAGCTCCTCCTTTTCCCATTTTTTAAAGATGAGCACTATGTTAGCCCTTTTCCAGTCTTCCAGGACCTCTCCTGTTATCCATGAGTTTGCAAATATCATTGCCAGTGGTTCTGAGATTTCTTCAGTACCCTTCAGCTAATTCCTTCAGTACCCTGGGGTGAATAGCATGAGCCCCTGATTATTTGAATTCATTCAAATTGGTCAGAAGATCTTTGCATCCCTTCCCCTTTGTTGTCTATGGTAACTTTGCTAATCATCTGGTCAAATGTTACTTTTTGTGAGAAGACTGAAGCAAAGTAGGCATTGAGCAGCTCTGCCTTTCTATCGTCTTCCATTCCCAGCTCACCTTCTCCATTGAGCAGTGGACCGACACTGTCCTTGACCTTTCTTTTTTGTCTGACATATTTGTACAACCCCTTCTTGTTGTCTCTCACATGTCTTGTTAGCTGTAACACATTCCTTGCCTTGGCTTTCCTGATTTTCTCCCTACACGCTCGTCCATGTATACTTCCTTGGTGACATGCCCCTCCCTCCATTTCCTGTATGTATGGTTTTTAGATAGCTAAAAAGCTCCTTGTGCAGCCACATTGACCCCCCGTGGCTCTTCTTATCTTTCTTGTATGTCAGAATAGCTTGACGTTGAGTCCCTAGTATTACATCTTTTAGGAACTGCCAGCCTCCTTTGACCCATTTTCTTCCTAATTGGTCTTTCCCTGGGGCCTTGCCTGATATTTCTCTGAGTTAGTTGAAATCCACCTTTCTGGAGTCCAGTGTCCTTGTTTTGCTGTCCTCATGTCTTCCTTTCCATAGGATCTTGAATTCTATCAGATCATGATCACTTCCTCCCAAGTTCCGGACCCCCTTCACATTCGCAACTAATTCATCCCTGCTGGTCAAAACCAGATGCAAAATGAATGACCCTGAAGTTGTTTCCTCAACAATCTGAATCAGAAAGTTGTCCCCTACACCCGCTAAGAATTTACAGGACATATTATGTTTTGCAGTAGTAGTCTTCCAACAGATATCAGGGAAGCTTTTTTTGCTTCGGTCTTCACAGACAAGGTCAGCTCCCAGACTGCTGCACTGGGCAGCACAGTATGGGGAGGAGGTGAGCAGCCCTCAGTGGTGAAAGAACAGGTTAAGGACTATTTAGAAAAGCTGGACATGCACAAGTCTGGATACAATGCATCTGAGGGTGCTGAGGGATTTGGCTGATGTGATTGCAGAGCCATTAGCCATTATCTTTGAAAACTCGTGGCAACTGTGGGAGGTCTGGACAATTGGAAAAAGGCAAATGTAGTGCCCATCTTTAAAAAAGGGAAGAAGGAGAATCTGGGGAATTACAGACCAGTCAGCCTCACCTCTGTCCCCGGAAAAATCATTGAGCAGGTCCTCAAGGAATCCATTTTGAAGCACTTGGAGGAGAGGAAGGTGATCAGGAACAGTCAACATGGATTCACCAAGAGCAAGTCATGCCTGACCAAGCTGATTGCATTTTATGATGAGATAAGTGGCTCTTTCGATATTGGGAAAGCGATGGACGTGATTGATACACCTTGACTTTAGCAAAGCTTTTGATATGGTCTCCCACAGTATTCTTGCCAGCATGTTAAAAAAGTATGGCTTGGATGAATGAACTATAAGGTGTCTAGAAAGCTGGCTAGATTGTTGGGCTCAACGGGTAGTGATCAACGGCTCAATGTCTAGTTGGCAGCCGGTATCAAGCGGAGTGCCCCAAGGGTCAGTCCTGGGGCCGGTTTTGTTCAACATCTTCATTAATGATCTCGATGATGGGATGGATTGCATCCTCGGTAAGTTCATGGATGACAGTAAGCTGGAAGGAGAGGTAGATACACTGGAGGGTAGGGATAGGGTCCAGAGTGACCTAGACAATTGGAGAATTGGGCCAAAAGAAATCTAATGAGGTTCAGCAAGGACAAGGGCAGAGTCCTGCACTTAGGACAGAAGAATCCCATGCACTGCTACAGGCTGGGGACTGACTGGCTAAGCGACAGTTCTGCAGAAAAGGACCTGGGGCTTACAGTGGACGAGAAGCTGGATATGAGTCAATGGTGTGCCCTTGTTGCCAAGAAGGCTAACGGCATATTGGGCTGCATTAGTAGGATCATTGCCAGCAGATCGAGGGAAGTGATTATTCCCCTCTATTCGGCGCTGGTGAGGCCACATCTGGAGTATTGCATCCAGTTTTGGGGCCCACACTACAGAAAGGATGTGGACAAATTGGAGAGAGTCCAGCGGAAGGCAACGAAAATTATTAGGAGGCTGGGGAACATGACTTATGAGGAGAGGCTGAGGGAACTGGTCTTATTTAATCTGCAGAAGAGAAGAGTGAGGGGGGTTCCAAAGAGGATGGAGCTAGGCTGTTCTCAGTGGTGGCAGATGACAGAACAAGGAGCAATGATCTCAAGTTGCAGTGGGGGAGGTCTAGGTTGGATATTAGGAAACACTATTTCACTAGGAGGGTGGTGAAGCACTGGAATGGGTTACCTAGGGAGGTGGTGGAATCTCCGTCCTTAGAGGTTTAGTAGGACCCATAAACTTGTGATCTTCAAATGGCTTCCCTTGTGCAGCTCTTTACACTGAGTTTCCAGCAGATAGTCACAGTTCTCATCATTGCTGGTGATATTTGACGCTTTCACAAAGTCAGAAAATCAGGAAGCCCCTTTGAAGAAAATGTTTAGTTCATGATTAATCTGGGCTTGAAAGAATCTTTGTAATTAAAAAAAATATGTTTTTGCACCAACAACTCCTGGTCTCCGTCTCCTCCACCTTCCCCCAGGGCTGCAGCCAGCAGCAGAGAATGGGAGAGTTCTTTCTGCCACTCAGCAGTGACTCCTCTGGGATATGGATAGGGTGTGAAAAAAATCTTCTCTGGTCCTCTTGTGCATGAGGTAGGTGGGAGGGAGATGTGAAGCACAGTCTCAATTGTGTGTGTGTGCATGTGCGTGTATGTGTGCACAAGTACACCTCTACCCCAATATAACGCGACCCGATAGAACACGAATTCGGATATAACGCGGTAAAGCAGTGCTCCGGGGGGGCGGGGCTGCGCTCTCCGGCACATCAAAGCAAGTTCGATATAACGCGGTTTCACTTATAATGCGGTAAGATTTTTTGGCTCCCGAGGACAGCGTTCTATCGGGGTAGAGGTGTATATATGAATGTGGGTGTGCGCATGTAGGGACGTAACCCTTCTGTCAGGGGTGTCAGCAGCAGCAAGGACTGGATCAGTATCTAGGGGCTCCTCTTGACATTAAAAAACAATCGGCTCAAGCCCCACCCAGAAATCTGGGAAAACTAACCACTACCCTGGGGTGCCTCTAAGAGGCAATACTTGCCCACTCACAAGCACCGAGTCTGTGTGGAACCAAATACATCTATTATTAAGAGGGAGAGGGAACTCCACAGTGATTCAAAAGTGTGCAAACCATAAGTAAACACCTGCCCCACAATAGCTTGGGCAGTGTCCATGGTCTCAGTGTGTGAAAGTCCAACAGATGAATGTCCCTTTAACATGCCACTCCCTTGCCCTTTGCTGCACCGTTCTCATGGCTGGTTGTCACAGACTCCGGGGAGCGTTCATGTGGGTTCACCTCCCGTTCCTGAAGAGGGCAGGGTTGCTGCCACAGCTCACCATGGCTGTCACTGTTGTCTCTGCCACTTCTTGCTGCAGCTGCCTTTGCTGCTCCTCACTGCCGTCTCTGCCACTACTCGCTGCTGCTTGCTGCCACTTCTGCTTCTAGATATGCTGCCACCACGGAGCCCAGTTCTCAGTGATTTCAGCAGGCAGTGGGGAACCTCGCTGCTGTTGCATCCTCTGCATTGTCTTACACTCAACACTGTCCCCCCACAAGGTCTAAAGTTCAGCCCCCTAGACCTGCTCTGAACATCTCTTGCTAGCTGCAACTCCAAGTGTGATTTGGCCTTCCTGATTTCACTCCTGCATGCCTGAGCAATAATTTTATACTCCTCCCTGGTCATTTGTCCAAGCTTCCACTTCTTGTAAGCTTCTTTTTTGTGTTTAAGCTCACCGAAGATTTCTCTGTTAACCCAAGCTGGTCGCCTGCCATATTTACTATTTTTTCTACACATCGGGATGGTCGGTCCCTCAATCTCAATAAGGATTCTTTAAAATAGAGCCAGGTCTCCTGGATTCCTTTTCCCCTCATGTTTTTCTCCCAGGGGATCCTGCCCATCAGTTCCCTGAGGGAGTCAAAGTCTGCTTTTCTGAAGTCCAGCGTCCGTATTCTGCTGCTCTCCTTTCTTCCTTGTGTCAGGATCCTGAACTTGACCATCTTATGGTCACTGCCTCCCAGGTTCCCATCCACTTTTGCTCACTGTAGCTGTCCATAAACTTCCTGTCTAGAAACCCTCGTGCAGAGGACATGAGCTGTGGAGCCCATTAAGACTCCACCTATGGGCTCGTAGGAAGGGATGTTTTAGCACAGTACAAACCAGAGGACAGAACCCAGAAATACCTTTCCCAAACCCTTTTTCCTTCTGAACCTTTTGGGGTTGGAGACAGTGGAACCTGGAACTAAACTAGTTCTGATTTTGGTTCTCTTTTTGCAAACAAAATCCTGCCCAGGCTTTTACTGCATCAAAGCTAATTCCACTGCTGGTTTGGAAAATCTCTAGAATAAACTTATGTTTTCAGACCTTCCTCCCTTCCCTCTCTACCCCTGCAAATATGCAAGCTACAAAGAGCTCCAAGGCCCCCAAGTGGAGAATGCAGCACACACATCTGGAAGAGTCCTCGACCCCAAACCTAAATGCTGCTCCGTGCTAGCAGGAGGATGTAGCTCTCCCTTGTTTTGGATAGGCCTGGTGCCTTGAGAGTTCACAGTTGGACTTTGTTTATTTTGCTTGGAGGGATAGTCCATCCTTGAGGGGGCCATTTGGGGATTTAGTTGGGGATTGGTCCTGCTTTGAGCAGGGGGTTGGACTAGATGACCTCCTGAGGTCCCTTCCAACCCTAATCTTCTATGATTCTATGATCACTAATTCCAGTGTTTGAGGATGTGCCTCTCAGGCACGCATGGACCAAGGTGGAATTAACCCTTAGCAAAAGACAGCCCCTGCCCAAAAGCCCATAAAGCAGTGTTTCTTAAACTGGGGTCTGCGGACCCCTGGGGGTCCACAAGGGTACTCCAGAGGGTCTGCTGGCCCCACTGATCAACTCCTCCCCCTCCTTCCCTCAACTCCTCCCCCTTCCTCCCAGTGCCTCCTGCACACTGGGGAACAGCTGTTCAGAAGTGCTGGGAGGCGCTGGGAGGGAGGGGGAGGAGCGGGGATGGGACGTACTCGGGGGAGGGGGCAGAAAGATGTGGGGAAGAGGAGGGGCAGAGGTGGACGGGTGTGTGAAGAGGTGGAGCGGGGTGGGGCCTTGGGGGAAGGGGTGGAGTGGGGGTGGGTCCTGGGGCTGAGCAGGGATCTTGGGGGGTCTCTGCCCTGACCCTAGTGCAGGTTACAACAGCCTGATAATAGTCCCTAGGGCCACTGCCTTTCCCCACCCATCACCTTGACACATTATGTCTTTGATTTCTTTGTAGAAGTGCTCCGGCATTCTACAGTGAATCATTACAAATTCCTTTCTTCTCCTCTGTCCTGATACATTCATTCATCCTTCACTATCTACTTCTACATCCACAGCCTGTGCTCTCAGCCTGCTGCATGTGCCCTGATGGTGATAAATAGGATTCACTTTCCTTGACTTGTTCCAGAACATTCAGCTCTTTTAGGGCTTGATCCAAAGCCCACGGAAGTCAACGGAAATATTCCCACTGAATTAAATGGGCACTGGGTCCCCAGAAGGGACACCAACTTACATTTAATTCTTATAGGGTCCTTTTGGTCTTCAAGCACATGTAGGGATGTTGCCCAGACTCAGTACTGAATTGTTTCGAAGCCTACAGAAGCCATTCTGTGCCTCACTGGTATTTCTGACTCCTAGGTATGCCCTGTTCTTTCTTTGGAACCTGCCAAGATCTGGGTATTTTGCTGTTGCTCTCTTTTTTTCTTAGGAATTTAGTTCCTCTTCACTATTTCTGAACATCCCTAATAGAGCACTGACTGTGTGCATTGCCTCTGCCCTTTGCCTATTAGATCTACAAGGCACCGAACACTGTTATTTTTTCTATTGATCTGACTCATTGTGGAAACGCTGCATAGGACCCTACAGAAGGGAGTATTGTGCCCCTCCATGGTCACTCTGGGTCAGGCAAATAGTCATAAGAACAACCATATCGGGTCAGACCATTGGTCCAGCTAGCCCAGGATCCTGTCTTCCAACAGTGGCCAAAGCCAGATACTTCAGAGAGAATGAATAGAACAGGGCAATTATTGAGTGATCCGTCCCCTGTCGTCTACTCCCAGCTTCTGGCAAACAGAGGCTAGGGACACAGAGCATAGTGTTGCATCCCTGCCCCTCCTGGCTAACAGCCATTGATGGACCTATCTAGCTCTTGAACTTATCTAGCTCTTTTATGAACCCTGTTATAGTTTTGGCCTTCACAACATGCCCTGGCAACGAGTTCCACAGATTGACTGCATTTTGTGAAGAAGCACTTCCTATTGTTTGTTTTAAACCTGCTGCCTATTAATTTCATTGGATGACCCCTAGTTCTTGTGGTATGTGAAGGAGTAATTCATACTTCCTTATTTACCTTCTGCACATGATCTTACAGAACTCTGTCATATTCCCCCCTTAGTCATCTCTTTTCCAAGCTGAAAAGTTCCAGTCTTTTTAATCTCTCCTCATATGGAAGCTGTTCCATACCCCTAATCATTTTATTGCCATTCTTTGTACCTTTTTCCACTTCCAGTATATCTTTTGAGATAGGGCAACCACATCTGCACACAGTGTTCAAGATGTGGGTGTACTATGGATCTATATAGAGAACATATTGGATCAGACCAATGGTTCATCTAGCCCAGTATCCTGTCTTCTGATAGTGGCCAGTGCCAGGTGCTTCAGAGGGAATGAACAGAACAGGCAATCATCAAGTGATCCATGCCCCTAGAGGCATTATGATATTTTCTGTCTTATTATCTATCCCTTTCTTAATGGTTCCTAACATTGTTAGCTTTTTGGACTGCTGCACATTGAGTGGATGTTTTCAGAAAATTATTCACAGTGACTCCACGATCTCTTTCTTGAGTGGTATTAGTTAATTTAGATCCCACCTTTTTGTATGTATAGTTGAGATTATGTTTTCCAATGTTCATTACTTTGAATTTATCAAATTGAATTTCATCTGCCACTTTGTTGCCAAATCACCCAGTCCTGTGAGATGTGCAGTCTGCTCTGGACTTAACTATCTGGAGTAATTTTGTATCATCTGCAAATTTTGCCACATCACTATTTACTCCTTTTTCCAGATCATTATGAGTCAAAGCCAGACTATTGCAATGGTGAAATCTTTTGAAGGTTTTACACTTCAACAAATATCTATTTACTGTCCACAAGCTTGGAGGCTTTCCCTCCATGGCTTTTGTTCAGTATCAAAAAATAACTAAGTGTCTGCTCTCTGCCAACCCGATTTCCCTTCCTCTAGGATTATTTATTCAAGTCGTAATGCTGAATTGGTGACATCACAGTCAGGGCATGGCAACAGACTGTGATACTGCAATGGCATCAGCACAAGGGGCCACAACTGGCTCCACCCCAGGGCTGCTCTTGTTAACAGGACCACTTGCTCTCAATATTTCCCTCACTTGCAGTTAGGCTCATAGTTATTTGCATCCCACACAGGGCCGGCTCCAGGCACCAGCGAAGGAAGCAGGTGCCTGGGGCGGCCAATAGAAAGGGGTGGCACTCCGTCCATTATTGGGGCGGCACGTCCGGGTCTTCGGCGGCAATTCGGCAGCGGGTCCTTCAGTCCCTCTCTTTGTCTTCGGCAGCACTTCAGCGGCAGCTCAATCGTTTTTTGTTGTTTTTTTTCTTCGCCGGTTGGGGCGGCAAAAAAGCTGGAGCCGGCCCTGATCCCACAGGCAGAATGGTTACCTGGGGAGCAAAGAATGTCGTCTCTATATGTCTATTACAGTATGATATGTAAAAAGGTAGAGAAATGTTTCAGTTTTCCTAAAGCAGTAAATCTAGATTTAGCATTGTTTAGGGTAATTTTTTAATACTATAAATGGATATGTTTGGAATCAGAAGACAGCAGATGGGAATGAAACTGACTTAGTCATTCAATGTTTGACTAATTGGTGACCCTGTACTCTTCTGTCCTCTTGACAGATTTTCAAATATATTGTTGCAAGTTGTACCGTGAGTAATGTTAGTCCCAGGCTGATATGCCACAAGATAAATGGGGCCTACCCGTGGGGAGGATGTGCATGAAGCTATAGAAATATTTTTAAAAGTACAGTAGAGTTGGTTGATGCAATGACTCCGTATTTGTTTACTCACACAATAAAGCAAGAGTTTGTACTGAGCACACTGGCAATTGGCAATGAACAATAACAGTGCCCGTACGCCTACTTTTGACTAATATTTCAGGCCTGAGCTGATCACAAGCTTGAAATATTTCGGGACAGTCCCGCTCTCGCCCAGTTTCCTGTGGCAACATGACCACCCCCTGAATAGTGAGGAGATGGATTTGTGTTTTCATAGTGTGTCTTGGAGTCAGGATTTTGGATTTGTACAATTAGCACAACTATGCCACTTCAAACAACAACAAAACGCAGCCATCTTAGAGTGTCAGTACTGAACTGCTTTGAATCTGAGTAATTCTAACGGCAGAAGGTCGTTTGTAGGGGCCACATAGGAAAATGACTCAGTAGGGAGCTCATTGGCAGCACCAGTGCAGGAATGGTAGGCTGAAGGAGGGGTGCTGCTTCATGCCCTGAAGGCAGCATTCACTCGGGAGCAGGCAGTGTCTCATCTTTTGACTTTGTCCTTCTTTTTTTTTTTTTTTTTTTTTGTTAATCAAGCTGAACTTTCTCCCATCAACAGGTTCTAGATGTGAATCAATCCCATGATGCAACATGTCTCCCCAGCACCAGCTCTGACAATGATGGCCACACAGAGTGTGCCCCCTCCCCCTTACCAAGACAGCCAGCAGGTGAGTGTGCTGCAGAGCTCACATCCAACACCACCCTTCAAACATGCAGCGGCAGCGAGGCTTGGCCAGGGCTTTCCATGCATGTCCACTTATAGCCTTTGTAGAAAAGTTTGGAGTGTTGCAGAAAACCAGCAGGGGACTTAGCATCAACGAAAAAATTCCTTATGAATCGGTATTACTGCCAAGTGCAAAGCAAAATTGATTCTGGCAAGAAATGGAAGGATCTCACATTATCTAGAACCAAATGCAGATGAAGTTGCAATGCATTACTGGATTTTGTTCTGTGCCCTGCTCTAACCAAATATATCCCCAAATGCCAAGATCATACTCTAGGCCGCATATTATCAAAGGTATTTAGGTGCCCAAAAATACACATTGGCACCTTCTGGAAGGTTCAGACACACCTGAATAAGTTTGTAGCTTGACTCCCATTGACTCTAATGGGAGCTATGGGACTAACCTATTCATATGACTTTGTAAACCCCACTAGACACCTAGCTTCATCTTGAGGCACCTTTGGAAATCTGGCCTGGCCTAACTTTAGACTCCCCAGTTTGAACATGCCACCCTGGGATCTTTTGTGCCAGAGTCCAAAACACAGGTTTGGGAGACAGTCAATGGCATTTAGACTCCTAAGTTCCTAAATCCCTTTTGAAAATGCCATTTAAGCTCCTAAATCAGTGAGATGTTGGGATGACACTGAGCACAGGAACACCTAAATCACTTTACAAATCTGAGGCTTACACACTTTCAAAAGTTTTGCCAGTAGCGTCATCTGCTATTTTTCCCAAGAGGGAAGGGGTGTAAAGAGGGTATACGGAGAATGGCTGGTTTCACAATGTGCTTGCTCTGAAAGAATTCACTCCAAGATAGCGTGAAACTTCACCCCTACACTGGGTGAAAGTGCTGTGACTTTGTGACTGTTGGTCCTATCTCTTGGTGCCTTTTTAAAATTGTTACTTTTGCACCTAATCCGTTTGAGAAAGGAAGGGTGAGTAGTGAATAGTCATCATATGACCTTTTAATTCGGCCTGGATTCCAAAGAGGAGTTTCTTTACCAGACACTGGGATAAGCAGGAAAAGTGCTCAGCTCTCTGTAACTGGCAGATACAGTACTTGGGAGGAAAGGGCTGGGGGAGGGGAGCTGGAGGCCTGCCAGCTGAAAGGAGACACTTCTGCGTTGCTGAGTTATTTCTCTCCTTGGAGAACTATAAAAGATACAAGCTTAGGCCTGGTCTACACTTGGAGGGGTGGGAGGTGGGGATCGATCTAAGTTACGCAACCTCAGCTACGTGAATAACGTAGCTGAAATCGACGTACTTAGAACTACTCACTGTGGTGAGTCGACTGCTACCGCTCCCCCATCGACTCTGCCTGCGCCTCTCCCGGCGGTGAAGTACAGGAGTCGACAAGAGAGCGCTCGGGACTAGACGTGATAAATTGACCCCTGCTGGATCGATCGCTGCCCGCCGATCCAGTGGGTAGTATAGACATACCCTGTGAAAAGACAGCTGTGGTCTCTCAGCAACTCTGACACATACCTGCACCACACCATGTCAATCCCACTGAAGTCCTCAGGCAGCTAAAACAAGTGCTTTTCTGTAGATTGGTCTAATGCAAAGCTGGCTAAGGGATCAGCCTGTATTTCAGAAGGCAGCACCAGTACGGCAAATGTACTGGAGTTGGGTGAATACTACAAAACATGTCCTGGCATTTGCGCTCTGATTTCAAGGTGAATTTTCTTTGGCGCTGCTCAAGCCCCTTCTATAGTCTCTTTCCAGGGACTTTTGAGCAATGTCATATTCACTGGCAGAAAGTTCAAGTGAAGCTGAAAGCTCAACTGCTCACACCAGACTGGAGTATTTTTAATAATATGCAATGGGGCAGCAGAGATGTAAAGTTCCCAAATCCCCTCCCCAGTTAAACTAGCCAAACAAGGACCTGAACAAACCCTTAACCCCTGGGCAGCACATTCACAGGCAGTTACTTTGTGCCAGCATGACAACAGAAAAATGAATGGGCCACTCTGCGCTCATCCAGTAAACATTACAATAGCCTGATGTTCCTAGGAACCACATCTCAAGGAGTGCCTGGGGGGCACACAAAAGGAAGGGTTTGATTTTTGCAACCCCCCTAATCTTGTTTATCTGCTCTTTCTCCCTGAGGTGCTACTTCAAGCCCTGCTGTTGATTCCATCAGTTTCACTCACCCCAAAAGGCAGGGAAGACAAAAGCATGTGGCTTATGCGCCCAATATCAAACAACCAACACAACTCAGATTTTGCATATCAAGCATCAAATGCTGGCAGCAAATTCTTCATTATAAAGCCACAAAGTTCACTTTAAAAAAACAACCCTACAACATGAATTGAATAAATGTGGAGAATGACTAAGTGTGAGGAAACTGTGATCCCCTCAGAGTGAAAATCAGCAAATAAATTATTTGCTGTGAGTTATTTGCTCAGCTCCACTGTTAATGAACTTAGACTGTCTAGTTCAAGCCAGGAACAGAACACCAAAAATTGCATTCTGATATTTACCAATCAGGAGCTATATTAAGTAGACCACACAATGCTAAAACGTTGGTATTTGAATTTCAGACCCATTGGACCAAGAGCTTGCTAGGAGGACATGTATATGTAAGGAAATCTCAGGGTTTCTTTATTTTGCTGGACCCTGGGTGCAGCAGGTGGCAAACAAGTCTAGGGGTACTATGGCAAGATGGAAGTGGGTCCAGAAATTCTTCTTTTGTAACATGGGGCCGTAGTATGGAAAAAGTTGAGAACGGCAAGGTTCAATGCACTGAAGCCACTAGAAGGTGGAACTGTGTGAAATATTCATAACAAAACTAAAAATGCGGTTGTGGCATTTCGATGAAAATGGAACTTGGCAGTGGGAGATGAACACACTGGGCATGCCGTTAAGTGAGTGTGGCAGTCGGCATGAAGTGAGAAATAAGCACAGTATTGTTGCCACTCTTTGGAGGCCCATACAAATGCTGAGCTGGTTTCACAGTGCGTTTTCTGGGTTGGTTGGGACAAGTCATATCGTTTAAGTCATATTGTATTATTTCTGTTTCCCTGATTTAGCTGCTTTCCAGAGGCCTTGCTGACTGTTTCTCAGAGTGTGGAATTAAGTTGTACTTAGGAAGATGGCCAGGAAGATGGTTCTTTTACTGTCACACTAATAATTAGACAGCTTGGAGTCAGAGTTGGTGGAGGTAGAAGGGTTCAAATCTGGACCCCTGGTAAGGTTCCTCCTGATGTTCACCTTCAGAGTTAAGGCTGGGCAAGGGTTGGGTTCAAGTTTGATGGCACTGGGTTCATGCCATCCCTGACATCCAGGGACTTATCTGAACTGGCTCTGGAAAACTGGCCTGGATTTTATGCACCAAACCAAAGAACAACTCCTTCTCCTCTATGCCCCATGACCCCAATATTTTGCAGAAAAGCAACTTTTCAAGGAGGTGAAAATGCACGGAATGAAATGGTAAAGGCTTTTCCATTCAGTTCTGCCCTCACCCCGCATCATGTGCATAGCACAACTTGTAGGTTAACAAGCTAGAAATATGAACCCTTTAACTAAATAGAAGCTAGGGGAAGAAACCATAAGAAAATGTAAACAATGTTTTGATTTATTTAAAATTTTTTGGCAACCTATCTCAGGGAAAAAAATACTTCCTGTATAATGTGGCTCTAAGGGTTAGAACAAACCTCTGTCCAAATGCAAATAAGGATTTAGTTGTTATAAAGAATGGCTGCCAAAGCACCCAAAGGTCTGGGACATGCAGTTTTGTGACATTATTTAGATTCAATTGCTGCAAAATACCAGGGGTGCTTCACAATCTGTGCTGGGCTCTTTGGGCCAACACACCTAACTTTTCTAAAAGCAGCTGCATTAGTGGCTCTATTATTACAGTGGCTGAAAAGGCAGCATTTCCATCCATGGTGGGGCTAGGTTGGGCACAGAACTTTTGTGTTCAAAGCTGAATCAGGAGATTCAAATCTGATAGTGCAGCAATCTCACCAGCTGTTCTAGTAGGTTTTAGCCCAGTTTTGACAGGTGCCTTATGACATCAGCTGTCCTGAGATACTGTCTGCTTGCAACTGGATGCAGAGAACAGGCCCCTTTGTGCACTGGAGCTAACCTGGAACCAGCCTGCTCAGAGAAGGTTCTGATGAAGAGCCTTGAATTGGAAGCCAGGGCCTCCTCCCTAAAAATTACAGGGGTTTGGAGGTGAGGGTTGGGTTCTGACCCATCAGTATTTATGTGTTTTACTCTTTAACTTGTCTAAGCCACTCTGTGATGTGGCTGGGAATAAGTCATATCAAAAATACTGTGACCGTCTAAGCAGATGAGAACCATAGAGGCAGTTCAGTTCCTGGAAAACTAGTAGGTTTCTTTTTGTTTATCTACAAAGGTATCATTCTTGTTGTCTCAGGGTTGATTGCAAGGCACGACAGTGAGTGCACCCAAGAGGGGTGTGTATTCCAACCACCAATGTGTTGCATACCACTCTTAGTGCTACCTTAACATGCACTAGAGAACTTTTAGTGCATGCCAGCGAGGTCTACATGGCCGGCTAACATGCAATGCAGTGTGGTTTAGAATTCACACTCTCTAGTGCATATCAACGCACTTGTAGACAAGCCCTCTATCTCTCTCATCAGTCGCAGTGTGAGTGGAGCTCATCCCAATAATGTATTCAGTGAATTTAGAGCTAGTTTTCAAACAATTCCAGAATGCTTGTCTCTCTCACCAACAGAAGTTGGTCCAATAAAAGACAGTACCTCACCCACCTTCTCTCTCTCTCATTCCATTTTCAGTTATTTGCCCATTTTTATTCTCTGAAGTTTGTTCGTAGTCACCTTAGTTTTTTCTCATGTAAGTTAATTCCGTCTCTCACAGGCTCTGGTCACTCTGGGGAAGCTGAACACCGTTACTGCATTTAATGCAATACGTGTTTTGTCCTTTTTGGAAAACAAAGTAATCACTTGGCTTGCTGTGCTCTTTATTTCATCTCCCACTTTGATCTGTTCGGTGCCCCTCCCCCATCTTGCTCCCTTGCCTGTTACTCATAGACTCATAGACTTTAAGGTCAGAAGGGACCATTATGATCATCTAGTCTGCCCTCCCGCATGATGCAGGCCACAAAAGCCGACCCACCCACTCCTGGAATAATTCTCTCCCTCGACTCAGCTGTTGAAGTCCCCAAATCATGATTTAAAGACTTCAAGTTGCAGAGAATCCTCCAGCAAGCGACCCCTGCCCCATGCTTCAGAGGAAGGCGAAAAACCTCCAGGGCCTCTGCCAATCTACCCTGGAGGAAAATTCCTTCCCGACCCCAAATATGGCGATCAGCTGAACCCTGAGCATGCAGGCAAGATTCACCAGCCAGACACTTAGGAAAAAGACTTTTAATATCCCATTGTTGACCCTTGGTACTAATTACCAGTGATGGCACGTTATATTCCCTGCTCCCTGCACTTGTACATACTTTCCTGACATCTAGTTCCCCTGGTTTCCCGGACTCTCCCTATGGCAGTTCCCATTATTCTTCCCAAGTGATGGCTCCTCCTCGGGGTAGTTCCGGTCCTTGGCGATGCTTTATGTTTCGCCTCCCACTCTTGTGTAGCGATGGCCTCTAGGCGAGGCCACTTGGCTTGTTCCTGCTCCTTGTTTCCTAGCTGCTTCTTCAGGCTTCCAGGCTTTTACGATTAGTTGGAAACAAGGAGAGTCCTGCACTATGTGACCTCCCAGCGCTGTGCAGGTCACCAACAGTGATACACAGAACACAGTTAGGGAACTAGCTCTGCTCGGCCAGCACAGCAGAATGTGTGGGGCTGAGTGGGCAGCAATCTGCTGCGGGTATAGGCAACTAGAAAATCATTGTCCTCCTGGAGCAAGAGAGGAGCACAAAGCCACCAGGACTACTCCTGGGGTGCTGCACTTTATGCCCCAGTCCTTGCTCAGGCCTTTGGGAGTTCACAACAGGAGCTGAGCTTCTTTGCGAATGTGGCCCTTAGTGGTTAGTGTGGGGCTGAGAATAAGGAGTTCTGGGTTCTGTGCCCAGCTCTGCTAGNGAAAGTAATCACTTGGCTTGCTGTGCTCTTTATCTCCCACTTTGATCTGTTCTGTGCCCCTCCCCCATCTTGCTCCCTTGCATGTTACTCATAGACTCATAGACTTTAAGGTCAGAAGGGACCATTATGATCATCTAGTCTGACCTCCCGCATGATGCAGGCCACAAAAGCCGACCCACCCACTCCTGGAATAATTCTCTCCCTTGACTCAGCTGTTGAAGTCCCCAAATCATGATTTAAAGACTTCAACTTGCAGAGAATCCTCCAGCAAGTGACCCCTGCCCCATGCTTCAGAGGAAGGCGAAAAACTTCCAGGGCCTCTGCCAATCTACCCTGGAGGAAAATTCCTTCCCGACCCCAAATATGGCGATCAGCTGAATCCTGAGCATGCGGGCAAGACTCACCAGCCAGACACTTAGGAAAAAGACTTTTAATATCCCATCGTTGACCCTTGGTACTAATTACCAGTGATGGCACGTTATATTCCCTGCTCCCTGCACTTGTACATACTTTCCTGACATCTAGTTCCCCTGGTTTCCCGGACTCTCCCTATGGCAGTTCCCATTATTCTTCCCAAGTGATGGCTCCTCCTCGGGGTAGTTCCGGTCCTTGGCGATGCTTTATGTTTCGCCTCCCACGCTTGTGTAGCGATGGCCTCTAGGCGAGGCCACTTGGCTTGTTCCTGCTCCTTGTTTCCTAGCTGCTTCTTCAGGCTTCCAGGCTTTTACGATTAGTTGGAAACAAGGAGAGTCCTGCACTATGTGACCTCCCAGCGCTGTGCAGGTCACCAACAGTGATACACAGAACACAGTTAGGGAACTAGCTCTGCTCGGCCAGCACAGCAGAATGTGTGGGGCTGAGTGGGCAGCAATCTGCTGCGGGTATAGGCAACTAGAAAATCATTGTCCTCCTGGAGCAAGAGAGGAGCACAAAGCCACCAGGACTACTCCTGGGGTGCTGCACTTTATGCCCCAGTCCTTGCTCAGGCCTTTGGGAGTTCACAACAGGAGCTGAGCTTCTTTGCGAATGTGGCCCTTAGTGGTTAGTGTGGGGCTGAGAATAAGGAGTTCTGGGTTCTGTGCCCAGCTCTGCTAGTGACCAACCCTGTGACCGTAGGCACATCCCAGTGAAGCTGTTTCCCCTCCTGCAAACTGGGAGGCGGAGATCCCTCATTTGTGACTAGAGGAAGGGTCACGGTCTGTCTGCCCATACTGATCACTACAGAGGGATGGGGCAGTAGATAGTCCCACAGGGGATGAAGACAGCAGAGAGCTGCTGCATTTTGCTGCCCAGCTTCTGGCTGCCTCTTCCAAACAAGCCCATCCGTCAGTGACCTTCCATGAACTCTTTTGCACAGACAAATATAACATGTAAAGTAAGCAAAGGCATGAGCTCTCTGGCTCTGCGGTATGCTTAGGACATAAACAGAATGCTTCCCTTTCCATTAGTTAAGGGTAACCGTTTTAAACTGGATGGGGCCCCATTTCCTCAGAGTCTAACAGCTTTAGGATTAAATGTTCACTGGGTCTGAGTTGCTGGAATTCCTCCATAATGGCTGTAGTCAGCAGCTGGTAGATGTTTAGGGCTGGAGAGATTAGTAGATAGCTGCATGAGAGACCCAAAAACGTTACAAAAGAATGTAGATTGGAGGTGGGGTGGGGGTGGGGTTAGTTAAGTGTGAAGAGCCTTATTTAATTCACATTATACTGCGGATTAACAAATCACAGCTGCTGAAAGGGGCTTTCATGGCTAGTCCGGATGCCAAACGCTCTTGTGTCCCAGGAGAAATCAATCGCTGCTTCAAACATGCATTTCTATGTTGGCCCCTGTGTGCCAAGCTGTACTGCCCCATTTCAGCCACCGAGTTGGAGACTCCAGCCGCACATTTATGGTAATATCTGCGTTCAGTGGGGAGCACTTCAAGTTGTTCCGAAATGTGATGCCCAGTAAGAACTTGATTTGCCTTGGTCTGAAAACATCTGAGTTTCTACCGTAAATGACCTGCTTAGTTGGTGCAAGAACAGGAACGTCCCTTTTGCCTCTTTGCTAAGAACCGGTTTGTTCGTTTCAAGCATGCTTTGAGAATTTGGTTCATTCCTCGGATGGCTCCCACTACAGCTAGAGCAGCTGATACACCTCTACCCCGATAGAACGCTGTCCTCGGGAGCCAAAAAATCTTACCGCGTTATAGGTGAAACCGTGTTATATCGAACTTGGTTTGATCCGCCGGAGTGCGCAGCCCCGCCCCCCCGGAGCACTGCTTTACCGCGTTCTATCCGAATTCGTGTTATATCGGGTGGCGTTATATCGGGGTAGAGGTGTATAAATGAATCCCTGGGATACTTGGAGACAACTCATGAGTTTTACAGATGAGAAACACCTGCACTGTGACCCAGAGAACATACTGTGACCCAGAGAACACTTACGTCTGTGTGTGTGGGGGTGCACATGTGTGTGCATGAACATATCTGTTCGTGCACAAGCATGATACGGATACGAGTGTGTGCATGCATGTTTGTGTGTGTATGTATGTGCATGTGTGTGTGAGAATTGTCCTAGGTATCACCAGTGTTGTCAGATGTTTGGCTGCGTGTGTGTTCTCCCGTGTGCTGTCCCAGCTCTGCGCAGACAGCTGGCACAGCAGACCTCGAGCGACCCACCCAATAAATGGACAGACTTGGCTTGTAGAAAAGGCACTTGGTCAGGTTTATTGCTGATGAAGCACAGTGCTAATGCCCCGGCTCAACGGTTACAGGTACACTAACACATGTATGCTTGTGACAATGGACCGGCTCAGATAGTGGTGGGACTTTTCACTATCAAACAAAGACACTCCCTCTGAGATACACCTTTATACACCAATACAAACAAGTTATATATTACCCTTGACATATCAGGGTGCCACCCTCTGACGTATTAGGGTGCCACCCATTGCCTTGTACCTGTAGGTTTGATCAAAACATCTCTATTCATCATGCTGTTATCCTGACCTTATCCTTAAGAACGGTCAGAATGTTCCTGTTATCTTTGGGGAATATGTGTATAGGGGTGTTCTGGTACCACCCTTCTGGAATGTGTTTACGTGAGTGTTTTGTGCCTAGCGCCTCTTAGGAGTATGTGTTTTTGCAATCTCAGCCCTATGCTTGCCAAATTCTGTGAGCAGGGCCTGCCTCTTGCTTACAGCTTAACTTTGCTTTATATTATCAAGTTTTGACCATTACTTTAGTTCAGGCCTCAGGCTTCATACCAGGCCTCTGATACAAGGGCTTAGACTTTCTTCCTACTACGCAGTCCTCTCATCTCATTTCAGCATTATTATGTATTGTAATCCAGCAGCCAAAAGCAGACTAGGTGCCCGACAGCCCCTTCCCTGAAGAGTTTACAGTTACAGAACTCACATAGTAACAGATGGAGGAAGGGAATGGACCGTCCTACAGTAAAGGTGAAGAACTAGGCCAAGGCCAACCAACATGGGTAACAGATATTGTGATACATACAGGAAAATTAAATTCACATAAAAAGAATAGTGGGACATTCTGTCGGAGAGGGTGGATGTGGGTGCATGGGGCTGAGGGGGATGCGCATAGGTGCATGCACTCCTGGAACTTTATGTGTATTCGTGGTGGCAAGACTGTCCTGTGAAGCAAGCTCAGGAGCCAACAGGACCTCTAGAAAAGATTTTTACTGGCTACAAGATGGACAGGAGGGAATCTTAAAGGTGCATTACAGAGCTGAAACAGATCTCAGTTAAAGCTAGAAGTATGAGCCCCATTATCTAGGCTCCAGGGCCGGTGCTTCCACTAGGCGACCCTAGGCAGTCGCCTAGGGCGGCAGGATTTGGGGGGCGGCATTTTGCCACCCTTGGCGGAAATTCGGCGGTGGGGGGTCCTTCCGCGCCGGGTCTTCGGCGGAAATTCAGCCGCGGGTCCTTCACTCGCTCCAGGACCCGCCGCCGAAGTGCCCCAAAGACGCGGAGCGGAAGGACCCCCGCCACCGAAGACCCCAGGCCCCCTGAATGCTCAGAGGAGGAGCGGCAAAAACCCTGGCGCCGCTCCTGCTAGGCTCTGGTGACATCCAACAGTGAAATCATTTAAACTTACCTCTCCAGTGATTACTCCCTTCTGTGAGTCCTCTGGGAATTCCTGCTTCCCCGAAGACCTCCCAGAATACAAAATTCTTCTATGTCGCTGATACCATTATTAGTCCCATGAACTGCAGTGATATCATTCGACCCGCGGCATGGCATTCCAGACATGGGACTAATTGTGTCCATGGTGTCACAGAGTGCTGTGCTCTGGGGTATCACTGGAAAACTAGGACATGACAATGGTTTTGACAGAGAAAGAGAGAGAATGTTTTAAAATATGTAAATTGAAGGGTCCCTCATTAGCTAATGGGGATTTAGAACATATTGCCTGTTGGACATGCCATCCTTCACTTCCTGTCCTAATTTGTTTTGTGGTGGGACTGTGCACTGTTACACCAGTGGCATTTCACTAGCAGAGTGACTCTGTTCAGTACCAGATGAAGAGATGCCTGACTAAAGTTCATAGTGTATATCAGGTTAAGTTTAGAAATCACTTTGGAATGGAAGATGCTAGAGAAAAGTCAGATCACTTGCTATCACATTTCTGGGCTTTTAGCTCAATGTTCACATCAGCCTTGCAGCTCATATATGCATTTGGATTGAAGATCGTTGTGTGAATGGGGAATGTCTTTGTCAGGTGCTGTGATTGGAGGGGAAGGGCCCTTTGGACCGCAGAGGAAGTGTAGCTAGCATGTCTTTGGCTAATATATATGTGGAGAATGGTACAGTTAGGGACTATACTTAAAAGCCATTTGTTTTTGCACATCCAAGGCACCTGCTGTGTGACAGAGGCAGCCCTCACCTTCCTGCTGTTTTCTTGTCATTTCCACAAGCTCTGATGCTGAGCTCCAGAGAGAGAGAATGTTTTTATAGAATCTTTTAAAAACAAAACTTTCCCATAGTGAAACATTCGGACTCAAAAGCCAAGCAGTGCTGCATTTCGTGACAGTTGCATATTTAAACATTAAGCATTTCTCCTTGGGATAATTAATGGTTAAATGCTTTGGGTGATGTATCTGCAGTGCACAGGCGTGGAGGGATGACTGTAGCCCAGGGGTGGGCAAACTTTTTGGCCTGAGGGCCACTTCGGGTTTCCAAAATTGCATGGAGGGCCAGTTAGGGGAGGCTGTGCCTCCCCAAACAGCCAGGCGTGGCCCGGCCCCTGACCCCTATCTGACCCCCCGTGTTTCTCGCCCCCGACAGCCCCCCTGGGACTCCTACCCCATCCAACCCCCCCTGTTCCCTGTCCCCTGATGGCCCCCCCCCGGGACTCCGGCCTCATCAACCACCCCCTGCTCCCTGTCCCCTGACCGCCCCCGGACCCTTCGCCCCTGACTGGCCCCTGCCACCCCATCCAACCCCTTCTCCTTCCTGATGGCCCCCCCAGGATCCCCGCCCCCATCCAACCCCCCTGTTCCTCACCCTCTGACCGCCCCGACCCCTATCCACACCCCCGCCCCCTGACCACCCCCCCAAACTCCCCTGTCCTCTATCCAACCCTCCCTGCTCCGTGCCTCCTTACCGTGCTGCCTGGAGCACCGGGTCAGGCTGTGACTCTGCGGCTGCACTGCTGGGCCGCCCAGAGCATTGCGCCAGCGGCGGAGCGAGCTGAGGCTGCAGGGGAGGGGGAACAGCAGGGGAGGGGCTGGGCCTAGCCTCCCAGGCCAGGAGCTCAGGGGCCAGGCAGGAGGGTCCCGCAGGCCGGATGTGGCCCGCGGGCCGTAGTTTGCCCACCTCTGCTGTAGGCCCAAAATGACTGTTATGTATGGCAGTAATAGTCACTTTCCGGAGGCTTTTAACTGATTGGTTCATTGCTTCTGGGTGCTCATTTATGCCTTGAGTGATTCCTTGAAAATCCTTTAAATAAATCTAAGTTAAAGCCAAACTCACACGCGCAGCAACGTTCCTTTCCTAATGCACATTACGGCAGGTCAGCTTCTTCCACATGTTGCACTATAGTTGCACTGACACTCCCTCACCTCACTATAGCCTCTATGGCCGCTGGAAACAAAGCCTCGGTGTGAGTTTCAGTGTCACTTTACTGAAGAGGGTTTCAGTGCCCTTTGAATGGCTCCAAATGAAGTTAAGAGGTTGTTTTAGATTCTGAAATAGAAACTTTCACGTCAAATTTATTTTGAGGGCTTTAAAAGGAAACGTTCTGCTCACGTTGCACTTCCTGTGCTAGCCACACTTCAGCCAGCCAGCCTGCAGCATAAATGGCAATACTATTACAGCGCGGGGTTTGGGAACAGCCACAGGCGAGGCTGGAGCGCCCTGGCAGTGGGATCAGCATCTGTGTGGCGACGTCAGCGGGTTCTGCAAAATTTAAGCTTCCTCTTAAAACATGTTTCTAGCCCTTATGGCTACAAAGGTAATTCTGTGAATGCGAATGAGTCTGTAGACAGCCAAAACTGAGAGCTGTGAACTGCCTTGTTCATCTCCAGAGCGTGTTAGCTCTGAAGCCTGTGATGACAGTTTAAGTGCCAACACTGAAAGCTATTTCACTGCTGATCATGGGTCAGATGGTGCGCCAATAGTACTTTACTGCGTGAGTAGCCCCATTGAGATCAGAATCCAGGGTAGGAGGGAGGGGACCACAGACAGGGACATGGAGGATAGATATTGTCCTCCCCTATTGTAGATGATGCTTCATTAGCTCCTCTAGAGCATCGCATTCCCATGCTGTGAAATCCTTCATGGGGAGCTCCTGGGGCTGGCTAAGGAAGCCCTGAAGCTCTCTGCTTGAGAGCCAGAAAAGGGGGGATGTGGCCCCAATAATGAAGTGGAAGGCACAGGACCCCACATGAACAAGTGTTCTGTACATGTCCTGGTATCACAAGATTTGGGGGCAGAACCCCCTGCCAAAGCCTCTCCTACCCCTACACATTTTGGGGAACTCCTTGGGAAGAAGTGTGCCATTTTCCTCTCCTGTGACCTGTAGGTTTGCCTGGCCTGAGGTCAGAGTTGGACTGAAATTCCCTCTGTGACGGGTTGGATCACAGAAACCCCCCTTGGGAGCTGCCAGACTGATGTGCAAAGGCTACCTCTGTTCCTGTTCTCCCTGCCAGCTCAGTGGTTTCAGCTCCCTGTCTTGGTGAAGCCAGACACACCCGTCTGCTCCAGCACAGACTCAGAGTCTGAATCACCTGTCCCAAAGCTGCAGGTTTACCTGAGAACAGCTCACAGAAGTCTGCTTGCCCTTAGCACTCAGATGCCCAATTCCCAATGGGGTCTAAACCCAAATAAATCCGTTTTACCCTGTATAAAGCTTATACAGGGTAAACTCATAAATTGTTCGCCCTCTATAACACTGATAGAGAGATATGCACAGCTGTTTGCTCCCCCAGGTATTAATACATACTCTGAGTTAATTAATAAGTAGAAAGTGATTTTATTAAATACAGATAGTAGGATTTAAGTGATTCCAAGTAGTAACAGACAGAACAAAGTAAGTTACCCAGCAAAATAAAATAAAATNTCCTCAGGTAGACTTCTAATGTGGATTGGAGTCTTCCAAGCTCTTTTGTCTGTTAAGTGCCCCCTGACTGAACACCTAATTTGCACATTCCTTTCCCAAGAAGTCATCAAATGTTCTAACTGAGGCCACTTAGAAATCAAGCAATTATACAGCCAATGTTCATAACTTTGAACACACAAATGGTGCCTGCATACAACTAGGATGAACATAACCAGTAGATCATAACCTTTACATAGATATGTTACATGGCCTATGTAGCAAAACCCTATTCCAGTTATATTATACATACATTTATGAGCCCCTTTATGGGGTACGCTGTCACACCCTCCCTCCCCAGAAAGCGCCTGGAGTCAGTTCCACCTGATGTGTTGGTCTGAGTGTGAAGGGGAAAGGGGCAGGCAAGTTAATTTTTCGCAGTGAAAATATGATTAAGTGAGAGATATGATTGTCATCTCAGGCTTTCTCACCTATGGGACTAAGAGCTGTACTCTGCAATGCTGAGACCTGCTTGCCACCTTCGGGAGGCTTTTATGATGGAGTGAAATCTGCACATTATAAGCCTGTGTGAGAGTCACATGGCCCTTTATGCTCATCTCCTTAACATGTCCCGATGGTGAGAAAGGTCACTTTGCACAAACGACACCTTGGTGCGAGTTTTATGTCATGTTGAAATTTGGTGTAATCGGTTGCTTGTTTCACTACTCCTCCTGGTTTCCTTTTGTGAGCACTCTGAGTTGAACATGGTGTTTTGGCTGATCTCCACTGCACCTTGTTTTCTGCTGGTGTGGTAGAAGCAGAGGGAAATGCAGGGATATTTTATTCCTGTTTGCAGTTGAAAGAACTGTTACAATAGGAGGGCTTCTCCATAGCCAGTTCTTTCTGAAACTTCCAGTGCAACTTCCGTTCCCTCTCCCTCACTGATATGCTGAGGTCCTGTAGCCCTGCAGAGCATCTAGGGTGGAGAGACACTGGAGCCCAGATTTCTGTGATCAAGGAAAGCATGCTCAGAGAGAATAACATGTTTCCTGGCCAGGAGGTAGAACTCCTGGCACTGGGAAGATATAAAATTCCTCTACCTTTGGCTGTGGTATGTTTGAATTGGAAAGGCTTAGGTGGAACCTTAAAAGTTGGAGTGCTGGATGGTATTCCAATAGCAACTCTTGTGGGAAATGATGTTTAGTCTGTGGCTAAAGCAGTTAATATAGTAACTCGCAGCCAGAAGGAATATCATTGTGTAATCTCAGAATTGTTCAGACACAAAGGCAGCTGTGTGGGGAGGGAGTGGCCCCAGCCCCAACCCCTGTTCAGCGGGAGGAGGAAGCACTGTGCTTTGAGGTGTGGGAGGGACCAAGGCCAGCTCCTCCATTGCTCCTCCATCTAGCCCAGTATCCTGTTTTCCAACAATGGCAAATACCAGATGCTTCCAAGGGAATGAACAGAACAGGGCAGGGACTGTGGAAGTCAAAGGCTTAGGGACACCCAGACCCTGAGGTTGCATCCCTGACCATCTTGACTAACAGCGATTGATGGACCTATCCTCCATGAAATTATCCAATTCTTTTTTTAACCCAGTTATACTTTTGACCTTCAACATCCCCTGGCAATGAGTTCCACAGGTTGACTGTGTATTGCGTGAAGAAATACTTCTTTTGTTTGTTTAAAACTTGCTGCCTATTAATTGGGTGACCCCTGGTTCTTGTGCTACATGAAGGGGTATATAGCACTTATTCACTTTCTCCACCTCACTCATTATTTTAAAGACCTCTATCATATAGCCCGGGGGGGGCCAAACTTACCGACCCTCCCAGCCGCATACGACAGTCTTCAGAAGTTCGAGAGCTGGGGCGCATCTGCCAGGGCTCAGGACTTCATCCCTGTGGGAGGCACCTGACAGGGTTTAGGGCTTCAGCCCTGCTCCTGCTGAAGCCCCAAGCCGCAGCACGCATGCCCTGCGGGGCTGAAGCCCTGAGACCCCTGCTCCCTGCTGGGCAGAAGTCCCTACCCTACCACCTTGCTGCAAGGCAGAGGTCTCGAGCTCCCCTTCCCAGTCTGGTAGGTGGAGAATGGGGGTGGAGTGTCTTGGGGGGGCTCCGCGAGCTGCACTTTAATGGTAAGAGAGCCTCATGCAGCTCGTGAGCCACAGTTTGGCCACCCCTGATATAGCCCTTTAGTCTCTTTCCCAAGCCGAACAGTTCCAGGCTTTGTATTCTCTGGTCATATGGAAGCTGTTCCGTACCCCTAATAATTTTTGTTGTCCTTCTCTGTACCTTTTCCAATTCTAATCTATCCTTTTTTAGATGGGGCGACCAGAACTGCACGCAGTATTCAAGGTGTGGGCATACCATGGATTTATATAGTGGCATTATGATATTTTCTGTTTTATCATCTATCCCTTTCCTAATGGTTCCTAACATTCTGTTAGCTTTTTTGACAGCCATTGCATATTAAGCAGGTGTTTTCAGAGAACTATCCACAGTGACTCCAAGATCTCTTTCTTGAATGGTAACAGCTAATTTAGACCCCATCATTTTATATGTATAGTTGGGATTATGTTTTCCAATGTGCATTACTTTGCATTTATCAACACTGAATTACATCTGCCATTATGTTGCCCAATCACCCATTTCTGTGAGATCCCTTTTGCAGTCAGCTTTGTATCATCTGCAAATTTTGCCACCTCATTGTTTACTCCTTTTCCCGGATCATTTATGAATATGTTGAACAACATTGTCCCAGGACAGATTCCTGGGGAATACCACTATTTACCTCTCTCCATTCTGAAAACTGATCATTTATTCCTATGCTTTGTTTCCTGTCTTTTAACCAGTTACTGATAAATGAGAGGACCTTCTTTCTCATCACATGACTCCTTACTTTGCTTAAGAGCCTTTGCTGTGAAGGATCTTGTCAAAGGCGTTCCATTGGATCATCTTTGTCCACATGCCCTCAAAGAATGTTAGTAGATTGGTGATACTTGGTTTCCTTTTACAAATGCTGTGTTGATTCTTCCACAAGAAATTGTGTTTGTCTATGCATCAGATAATTCTGTTCTTTACTATAATTTCAACCAATTTGCCTGGTTCTGAAGTTAGGTTTACTGGGCTGTAATTGCCAGGATCGCCTCTGGAGCATTTTTTAAAAATTGGTTTCACATTAGCTATCCACCAGTCATCTGGTACAGAAGCTGATTTAAATGATAGGTTACATTACATACCACAGTTAGTAGTTCTGCAATTTCATATTTGAGTTCCTTCAGGACTCTTGGGTGAATTCCATTTGGTCCTGGGGACTTACTACTGTTTAATTATAAATTTGTCCCCAAACCTCCTCTATTGACACCTCAATGTGGGATAATTCATCAGATTTGTCACCTAAAAAGAATGGCTCAGGCGTGGGAATCTCCTTCACATCCTCTGCAATGGAGATAAATGCAAAAATTTCATTTCGCTTCTCCGCAATGGCCTTGTCTTCCTTGAATGCCCCTTTAGCACCTTGATTGTCCAGTGGTCCCACTATTTGTCAGGCTTCCTGCTTCTGATGTATTAAAAAAAGTTTTTGTTAGTTTTTTAGTCTTTTGCTAGTTGCACTTCAAATTCCTTTTTGGCCTGCCTAATTATGCTTTTACACTTGACTGGCCTGAGTTTATGCTCCTTTCTATTGTCCTCAGTAGGATATGACTTCCAATTTTTAAAGGAGCCGTTTTTGCCTTTGACCACCTCTTTTACTCTGTTTAGCCATTGTTGACTTTTTTGGTCCCTTTACTATTCTTTTTAATTTGGAGTATACATTTAATTTGAGCCTCTATTATGGTGTTTTTATAAAGTGTCCATGCACCTTGCTGGATTTCACTCTTGTTACTGTGGCACCTTTGAGACTAACAGATGTATTGGAGCATAAGCTTTCGTGGGTGAATACCCACTTCGTCAGACGCATGGCGTTCACCCACGAAAGCTTATGCTCCAATACATCTGTTAGTCTTAAAGGTGCCACAGGACTCTCTGTTGCTTTTTACAGATCCAGACTAACACGGCTACCCCTCTGATACTTGACTCTTGTTACTGTTCCTTTTGATTTCCATTTAATTAACTTCCTCATTTTTGTGTAGTTCCCCTTTCTGAAGTTAAATGCTACTGTTGTGGGCTTCTTTGTTAATCCCCCCCCCCACCACCACCACACACACACACACAAGGATGTTAAACTTAATCATATTATGGTCTCTATTACCAAGCGGTCCAGCTGTATTCACTCCTTGGGCCAAATCCTGGACTCCCCTCAGGACTAAATCAAGAATTGCCTCTCCTGATGATCCGAGGAATGGAAAACCTGTCATATGAAAGGAGACTTGAGGAGCTTGGTTTGTTTACCTTAACCAAAAGAAGGCTGAGGGGAGATATGATTGCTCTCTTCAAATATATCAGAGGGATAAATACCAGGGAGGGAGAGGAATTATTTCAGCTCAGTACTAATGTGGACACGAGAACAAATGGATATAAATTGGCCGTCAGGAAGTTTAGGCTTGAAATTAGACGAAGGTTTCTAACCATCAGAGGAGTGAAGTTCTGGAACAGCCTTCCGAGGGAAACAGTGGGGGCGAAAGACCTCTTTGGCTTTAAGATTAAGCTTGATAAGTTTATGGAGGGGATGGTTTGATAGGATAACGTGATCTTAGTCAATAGGTCAATAACGTGCCATCACTGGTAATTAGTACCAATGGTCACTGATGGGATATTAAAATTTACTGCAGAGAAGTTTTTCCTGAGTGTCTGGCTGGAGAGTCTTGCCCGCATGCTCGGGGTTCAGCTGATCGCCATATTTGGGGTCGGGAAGGAATTTTCCTCCAGGGTAGATTGGCAGAGGCCCTGGAGGTTTTTCGCCTTCCTCCACAGCGTGGGACAGGGGTCGCTTGCTGGAGGATTCTCTGCAACTTGAAGTCTTTAAATCATGATTTGGGGACTTCAACAGCTGAGTCAAGGGAGAGAATTATTCCAGGAGTGAGTGGGTCGGCTTTTGTGGCCTGCATCATGCGGGAGGTCAGACTAGATGATCATAATGGTCCCTTCTGACCTTAAAGTCTATGAATCTATGGGTTCCAGGACTAGCTGCTCCAAGAATTAATGGTGTCTAAAAACTTTATCTCTGCATTCCATCCTGAGGTGACGTACCCAGTCAATATAGGGATAGTTGAAATCCCCCATTATTATTGAGTTTTCTATTTTTTGGCTTCTCTAAACTCCCGGAGCATTTTACAATAACCATCACTATCCTAGTTAGGTGGTCGGTAGTATATTCCTACTGCTATACTTATTATTCAAGCATGGAATTTCTACCTATGGTACAATTTGATATATTTAAAATTGTTAGTATATTTGACTCTATGCTTTCTTTCACATATATATGGTGCCACTCCCCTACCAGGTAGGTGTTTGGCAGGTACTGCTTGTATCTCGAGGGTTAATATTAACTTTTGTTGCTTTCTTGCTTGTTTGTTTGTTTAAAAACTAAGGCTGTAGTTTACAATCCTCTTTCCAGACAGGAATTCTGAGTAGGGACTTGAAGTTGGAGCTGAGGCAGATGGGGATGGGAAGGGATTCTTCATAAAAGCTAGATGGGTGTTAGGAACCTGACAGAAAGAGAGCAGTCAGACAAGCAGCTAACTAGGTGAATAGGGTGAGGAGAGACGGGAAGTGACATAGGGAGGGTTTTGAAGAAAGGCTGGGCCTGTTCACAACTTTGGGAAAGGCAAATGATTTTGGTGGGGGAAGGTGAATGTGGAGGAAGCCAGAGAGATTGCAGAAGCTGAGATGTGAGATGATTGAGGGTTTTCTCAGGCCTTGCCTACACTACAGAGTTTTGTTGATGCAAGTTACGCCAACGTACAGCCACTGCTGTAATTAAACCACCGTTGCATGTCCACACTATGCTCCTTGTGTCGGCAGCGTGCATCCACAATAAGAGCTCTTGCATCGACTCAGAGAGCAGTGCACTGTGGGTAGCTATTCCTCTGTGCAACTGGCTGCAGGGTGAATTGGGAAGGGTTTGCAATGCCTCATGGGTCAGGTACAGCTTCACACGATGAAGGTTTCTCAATCCCATTGTTCCATGGACATCCTACTAGCTTGCCAACCGCTTTTCAACTGTCCTGGCAATCTGCAACCCAGCCATCTCTGTAAGAAAGCACAGGACGTGCACTGCTTTTCAGGACTGTGCTGTGTGTTATGAACAAAAGGCTATAAGAGGAGTCCAACGGGGGGCAATTCAGCTGGGGGATGCCTTGAAGGAGCATATTAACACTGAGCCACAGTAATGTGTGTTGCTGTAGTGTGCTGAGCCTGGCATTGTTTGTTTGCACCATGCTAGGAACCTTGTAATGAGTGCTGTGTGTGCCTGAAAAGTAATACATTGTGCATCACTTTTTCATGTAGCACTCGGTCATATTACCAGACCGACATTGCTGAACACTAACATAAGAAGCCCACAGAAGTGTGTGGGGGATGGGTGGAGTGTGTGTGAGAGTCAGGTGACCAGATGGGATGAAGAAAATATCGGGTCCCCGCCGGCAGAGCAAAGAAAAAAAAAACGGCGTCCCGGAGTCCCGCCGGCAGAGAGAGAAAAAAAAAGTGGAGTCCCGCCGGCAGAGGGGGAGGGAAAAAAAAAAAAGCGGAGTCCCGCCGGCGGAACAAAACAAACCAACCAAACAAACAAAAAACAGGAGTGTGAAATATCGGGACAAATTGCGTCCCGACCAAACATCGGTCGGGACGCGGGACAAATGCCTAAAGATCGGGACAGTCCCGATTTTATCGGGACGTCTGGTCACCCTGTGTGAGAGAGTGAGTCAGAGCGCGTGTTGGGGAAGTGTATGTGTCGCGGGAGAGGGAGTGCGTCGGCACCCTGTCCCTCTAAGTATAGCACTCACCAGCCTGATCACTTGTTCAGACAGCAGCTGGAAGCAACCAATCCTGAGATAAAAACAACAGAGCGTCCGGTGGCACCTTAAAGACTAACAGATTTATTTGGGCATAAGCTTTCGTGGGTAAAAAAACCTCACGAAAAAGTGAGGTTAAAAGTGAGGTTTTTTACCGAAAAAAGCTTATGCCCAAATAAATCTGTTAGTCTTCAAGGTGCCACCGGACTTCTTGTTGTTTTTATGGATAGACTAACACGGCTACCCCCTGATACTTGAATCCTGAGATAGACAGCTGGTGTCCCCCTGTCCCCCCACCCCTGCTCAGCGGAGACTGGAACACCAGTGGGAGAGGGGGATACCCCAACATCAGCCCCACCTCCCTCCCTGGCTTTGCACAGCACAGCATGAGTCTCTTTCCCTCCTCCCCCAGCAGCAGCTCACCCTGCCTGCCGGTCGCTGCGGTCCTAGTGCTGGGGAGAGCAGGATTCCGCGTTACTGTTTTGATTCCGTGATTCCCTCCAAGTTCTCTCACAGCCTCCTCTTCCCACAGACCAAGGAGATCCACCCTCTCCCCTGTAGTCCAGGCAGGAGCGGCATGCTCAGCTGGGCAGTGGCTGCATGAGCTCTCCACGCTGAGCAGTGGCGGATTAATGATTTTGCCACCCCTAGGTCCTGAAATAATTGCCACCCCCGGCCCCATATCAACTTGTTTTAGTTTTTTTACAAATTCGTTTGAACTAAAATAAATCTAAATATCATTAAAATAATTGAACATTTACAAGTACAGCGGACCCTCGCTTGAACGCACGTCTGTATAGTGCGATTTCGCTTATAGCGCGGGGCCGTGCATGGATCCAAAACCCCACGTTCAATACGCGCTATGATTGGTAGAATCGCGGCGTCACTGATGCTGTGATTATAAAAATGCTGCTATTATAAATTTGCCGCCCCTAGGCGATAACACGCCGCTGACGCTGAGCAATTTCAAAACTTCCTGGGGCTTTGAAAGGGGAGGGGCTGGATGCAGGGCAGTGGAGTTCAAAACAGTGAGCATAGCGGTCACGGGGGGCATTGTGGGATACCTCCTGGAGGCCAGTTACACTGACACTTTGTTGCTCTAACTTCGCTGCAAAAAGCTCTATGCCTCTCATCGATGTGGTTTTATTTTGTCAGCAAAGCAGGAGAGTTTTGATGGTGGGAAGAGCATTGTAGTGTGTACACCGCCACTGTTTTGTCGACAAAAGCTGCCTTTTGGCTCAGTGGGGATGGAGAGGAACATACCAACAAGTAACGCTACAGTTCTTCCTTTTCCTTTTATGCAATAAACCAATGTACGACCCTAGTGTTCAGCACACTCCCTACCCGCTCCTGTGAAATGTATGTGTGACAAACCCCCGTTCCCCAAAGCAGCTTATACAGGGAGGCAAAAGAGCAAGGAGATAAGGAGCACTAAAGAAAGATCAGATCTCTTCTTTGGTAGCTTAGCATTAATATCTTTTCTGCTAGCTGTGATACTGCTTGACACATCTTTTCAAAGGCAACAGAGTTGACTGTCAAAAAGACTGAATTTCCTAAAATACAGAGGAAGCAAAGGGAAAAACTTCCTTTGAGAATAGAGCAACTGCTTTAATAATCTTCTGGTTCGGCTAAAGGCTAGTAATATTGAGCATAATCTATTCAAATGCACAGGAGAATCTGTCTTTTGAAATTAGGAATCTGCATAAAAAATCCAGGGTCCCATATGTTCTCCATAGAAAATTTAAAAAATTTCAAGTGAAGTTATTTCACTGCAACTTTATTTTTAAAGTTTGGGGAATAAAGTTATGAAAAATAGAAGCTTCTTTTTTAAAAATATTCTGTTGTTTATCTTCTGAGGATGAAACACAATGGGCAAAATTCTGCTCTCCATCACACTGGTATAAACCCAGATGATGATTTTTTCTCAGTGGAATTACTAAGAGCAGGATTTTACCTCATCCTGTATCTCTCTATATTCTGTTAATTTCCACTGCAGCACAGTCAAGAAAGAAGAAACTCCACTTTACTGGAAAGTAGTTTTATCTGGAAAGACAAATTTCAGTTTTTGGACAATTTCATCCTCGGTCAGGATGAAAAGCCAAAAATTCAAATTTTTGCAGAACTGAAATCTTGCAATATTGTATGGTGTTTCTAAAACAAAAAATAGATTGATGCAGAGCTGCTGACTAAAACTGATATGATTCTTGTTGGTTTCACTGCTGCCCACCACTGCAGCAGCAATGAAACTGGGCAAACACTTTTTGTCAAATTAGCCAGACTCAGGTGAAAATCACTGTAGCTATTTAGTGGTGGACAGCAGTGAAACTGACAAGAATTACATACATTTCAGTCTGCAGTTGTCAGGGTCTCTAGTGTCCCTGGCAGGCTGATAGGAAGTGGGGAGCCAGGAGCCTGGAAGCCCTCGGAGCACTGACTCCCAAGCTTCCAAATCCCAGGCCAGCTGACTGCCCAGGCTAGCAGGCTCCTGGGGCAGCTGGCTCTCCAGGCTGCCCAACTCCTGGGAATCAGGCAGCTGGCCTGGGAATTTGGAAGCCCTGAGGTCCCCAACTCTGAAGAAGTCTGCATGGTGGGCTGCTCTGCCTGGTGGGCTGCAGAGGAATGGGCTGCGGGAGCTGGCAGGAAAACAGGCAGCCTTCTGTCAGAAGTTTGCTGGAATTGAACCATTTCTGGAAACATTTTGATTTTGATGACTTGGCGAATTCTGATGAAAGTATATTTTGTCGGGATTTTTCTGCCCAGCTCTACTGGGAGGTCTATAATACCAGAGCCAGCTGCGCTGTAGCCAGTGATGAGAAGAACTCTGCCAGCATATTAAAGATCTCTTGTCACTTACAACTTTGAATTTGCTTTCTACTAGATCCAGGAGTTTTTTCTGAGCTTGGAACTTTGATTTGCTAGGAAGATATTGCCAGTCACAGCCACTGCAGCTTCTCAAGGTTGGGTGGAATAAAACTTAATAAAAAAGTCAGAAATACATCTGTGACATATGGAGGTATGACAGTGTAAACATGACTGGCCAATCAGTGTTTTTTAGAAATGAAGACTTTTCAGGATGTTCATTGTTCAGCAAAGAGCCCTCCAGACTGTCTGATCCGGAGAATAATGTGGTCAGGGCTTGCCTTGAGGGCAGTGTGTATCCTCAGTGCAGAAGACAGTATTTGGCACTACAACTACTCACTCCTAGTCCTGGGAAAGTTCTCTTTCTTCCTCCAGCAGGTTGCCACTTTAATTCCCAGGTGGACCAGAATCATTTGCACTGGCTGTCATGATGCTGACAAGGATCGCAGTTGATAACTGACACCCAGATAAGCCAAAGCTCTACAGCCGCAGATTATCAATACAGGGGCTGGTCTCTTTGTGAGTGCCCTCAGCAGGTCCTAGTGCTATTATAGTGGAACCTCTTTAGATGTGGTACCCTTGGAAGCTACCTACCCAGCCTTTGCCTAAGGCTGACACCTACATGTTAAAAGGACAGTAAGTCTCTTCATATACACAGGATAGTGCAGACTTTTTTTTTAAATGGAATTGAATGATTTTGTATTAAACTACAGTGGGTTCAGCTGCGGTTGTTACAGTTTCAAGCTTGACAGAATGAAAATCACCTTTGGTGCTTTTCTCAAATTTGGAGACTCCAGGAACACACAAAGACCAAGGATAGTGACCACAGACCCAATCACAAGTACAAAGTCTTAACCGTACTACAAGTTTTGTTAAATCAATAAGTAGTTACAATTACCCATGAATATTGTCTTGCATCCGAAGAAGTGGGTATTCACCCACGGAAGCTCATGCTGCAAAACGTCTGTTAGTCTATAACAGGGGTAGGCAACCTATGGCACGCGTGCCGAAGGCGGCACGTGAGCTGATTTTCAGCGGCACTCAGACTGCCCGGGTCCTGGCCACTGGTCCGGGGGGCTCTGCATTTTAATTTAATTTTAAATGAAGCTTCTTAAACATTTTAAAAACCTTATTTACTTTACATACAACAATAGTTTAGCTATATATTATAGACTTATAGAAAGAGACCTTCTAAAAACGTTAAAATGTATTACTGGCAGGTGAAACCTTCAATTAGAGTGAATAAATGAAGACTCGGCACACCGCTTCTGAAAGGTTGCCGACCCCTGGTCTATAAGGTGCCACAGGATTCTTTGCTGCTTCTACAGATCCAGACTAACACGGCTACCCCTCTGATCCATGAATATAGAAATGCTTCAAAAACCTATGGAATGACTAATACTGTTTTCCTACTTACATCGCCAAAGATACTCCAGGATCTGATGGAGATCTCAACAGATGATCACTGATAGAGAGGTGGTTCCTGCTGGGATTTCCCATGGGTCTTCCCTTGGGGGTCTTCCCACTTTTACCCAGCCAGGGAACCTCCTTTATATTGTTGTTCTGACCACACCTAACACCTTATGTATATGCATGAGAGTTTTAATGAATATCGGTGTGCGCCATTTTTCATAGGTTGTTGTCTTAGCTCCCCTCATTCTCAATAGTATCTACGCCCATCATGTGTCCATGGTAACCCGCTGTCAGAACCGAACTTTTCATGCTGTTGTTTTGTGGTCTGTTACAGTTTGGTTTTCTGTAACATCACCTTTTGGCACTTTCTTTCCAGTAATCTTGTAACCTTACAGGGTAACCTAGGCATAGGGGTATGGGCATAGGACTGCACTGATAGCACTAATGGCTCAAACCACAGAACTTTATTTTCTTTTCATTTGTCCCATTAAACATTTGTAAAGTGTGCTTTAAAAGGCACTTGGTTGTTTAGGTCCAGGCATCACGGCTGAAGTGGAATGTTTATGTAGAACTACCGTAGAGATATGTCAGAGCAGGAGCGTAGGTGCTATACAGCTGTCAAAACCATATGCCAGGTTGGCTTAATTCATTGGGATATTCTTTATTTTCTTCTTTATCGTCATTTTATAACAATGTGGCCTCCAGGTGCATGTAAAATAAAGATCTATAAAATCCTATATGTACATCACTTGACCCACTGAGCATTGCCACCTCCAGGTTCCTTTGTGAATCTAGCCCCAAATCCATACAGTGTGACCAGATTTGCCCATTACTTTGGGGTATGCTCATTTATTCTGGTTACTCTTCTGGGGGGGTGTTTCTGTAATTCTATCAATGTACTGCTTGTGTCACTTGTGTTTTCATATGGAGCTCTACTTCTCCCTTCTGCAAGTCCCCTCCCAGTGGAGCTATTCTGCAGGACCTAGGGTCCCCAGGGCTGGGTTTCTCCAGCCCCAGAACCGGATGAACACACCCACACATACATTAACAGAGCAAGTCTGAGCGGACCGGGTCAATCAGCACTGTCAAGCTGACCCCTTATATCTCTCTGGACTCACTGGGCTGGAGGAAGCAGCACTTTCAAGCTGCCTCTCCTTATATGCCCCTGGGCTCCATGAACTGGGTCAAGCAGCACTTTCAAGCTGTTACCCTTATACGTCCCAGATTCAGCACGTCTCTATCCCCACTCTCACATCACAATTGTACTGGCAGTAACCTACTCGATGAGCAAACCCCACCGTATATTGGGTGCTGCAGGGATCTTTAGTTTAGGTAAAAGAAGCCTTGCTGTAGAGTGAATGGGGGAAGCTAAAAACACAAACGAGTAAAGTTCAGCAAGAGAGAGAGAAGCAACCAGCTTAACCATAAAAATTATTTATTGAATACTAGTGATAACTACACAAGGAGGGCTAAACCAACATAACATACATTATTTAAGGTTAATACCTAAGGTAAAAAGGAAAACAGAGAGAGAGAGAGAGAGAAAGAGGGGGGGATCTCACCCACTCCACGAGGCTTGAACTGGTCGGGGTTCCCAAGTGATGGTGGTAGCTCAGGGTCCTGAGTGCTGGAGACAGGCAGAGTCCCCAGCACGAGAAGATGGAGTTCCAGTGGAACTGATGCATAGTTTGGATCTAAGCATCAGAACCCTGACTAGAGGGTGAGTAGGGACTTTTATAGAGAAAATACAATGGTTCAAGGGAGAATACTAGATTTGTTTATAGGTAAGCTGATGACTCAAGGGTTTTCTTTAGGCTAGACAATAGGAGCTGATCACTCTTGGCTATGGGTGGTGTTTTCTTGCAAGGAGCTCACAATGCAACTGGGGGAGGGATAGCTCAGTGGTTTGAGCATTGGCCTGCTAAACTCAGGGTTGTGAGTTCAATCCTTGAGGGGGCCACTTAAGGAACTGGGGTAAAAATCTGTCTGGGGATTGGTCCTGCTTTGAGCAGGGGGTTGGATTAGATGACCTCCTGAGGTCCCTTTCAACCCTGATATTCTATGATAAGTGGGTTCTAGCCCATGAAAGCTTATGCCCAAATAAATTTGTTAGTCTCTAAGGTGCCACAAGGACTCCTCGTTGTTTTTGTTGATACAGATTAACACGGCTGCCTCTCTGAAACCTGTTAGGAATACAACAGTCCTCTACATGGCTTATAACCCTTGTGGATGCTTNCACTCACAATGCAACTGGGGGAGGGATAGCTCAGTGGTTTGAGCATTGGCCTGCTAAACTCCAGGTTGTGAGTTCAATCCTTGATGGGGCCACTTAGGGAACTGGGGTAAAAATTTGTCTGGGGATTGGTCCTGCTTTGAGCAGGGGGTTAGACTAGATGACCTCCTGAGGTCCCTTTCAACCCTGATATTCTATGATAAGTGGGTTCTAGCCCATGAAAGCTTATGCCCAAATAAATTTGTTAGTCTCTAAGGTGCCACAAGGACTCCTCATTGTTTTTGTTGATAAAGACTAACACGGCTGCCACTCTGAAACCTGTTAGGAATACAACAGTCCTCTACATGGCTTATAACCCTTGTGGATGCTTTTGGTAAAACACCGCTCCAAGCTGGGAAGACTGGACTCTGTGTGCAGGATGTAAGCCTTAGTACTATCCAGATTTTCTATTCTCTATTTGATTCTTGACTTCAGGTTCAGAGTGGCTTCTCATCACTCCCAGCATTGCTTCTGGTGTNACTCCAAGCTGGGAAGACTGGAATCTGTGTGCAGGATGTAAGCCTTAGTACTATCCAGATTTTCTATTCTCTATTTTGATTCTTGACTTCAGGTTCAGAGTGGCTTCTCATCACTCCCAGCATTGCTTCTGGTGTTTGCTTGCTAGAGGCAGGTGTGACGTTGTGCAGTCTATATGATTTTGTAAAAACATGATAAGTGAATATAATGTAATTGGAATAGTTTTATAAAAACATGATAAGTGAGTATAATGTAACTGGAATATGCTTCATGCAAAAGGCCTATTGTAATTATGTAAAGTGTGGGCCATTAATGGTGGTTTGGAATCTTAATGGCTCCCATCAACCAGGACAATTGACTGGGGCTCTGTTTACAAGCAAGCCTTCCTGTGAGTCAGGCTGGGAGGAATGAAGGCTTGGGGTCTTGCAGTGACATGTGATCATGTCACCTGAACTGGAATCCATCTTTAACCTGGTGCTTTTCCAGTGAGGGGGGGTGGAAACCCAGAGGGACAAAGGATTCCCGCCTTATGCAAAAGATATATAAAGGGGTGGAAGAGAACAGAGGGGGAGAGGAGCCATCATGAAGAATCCCCTAGCTATCACCTGAGCTGGAACAAGAGCTGTACCAGGGGAAAGAATTGTGCCCAGGCCTGGAAGGTGTCCAGTCTGAGAAAAAACTTACTGAAGCATCTCTGAGGGTGAGATTATCTGTATTCAGTTTGATTAGACATAGATTTGCGCATTTTATTTTATTTTGCTGGGTAACTTACTTTGTTCTGTCTGTTACTACTTGGAATCACTTAAATCCTACTTTCTGTATTTAATAAAATCACTTTCTACTTATTAATTAACTCAGAGTATGTATTAATACCTGGGGGAGCAAACAGCTGTGCATATCTCTCTATCAGTGTTATAGAGGGCGAACAATTTATGAGTTTACCCTGTATAAGCTTTATACAGGGTAAAACGGATTTATTTGGGTTTAGACCCCATTGGGAATTGGGCATCTGAGTGCTAAAGGCAAGCACACTTCTGTGAGCTGTTTTCAGGTAAACCTGCAGCTTTGGGACAGGTGATTCAGACCCTGAGTCTGTGCTGGAGCAGACGGGTGTGTCTGGCTTCACCAAGACAGGGAGCTGAAGCCACTGAGCTGGCAGGGAGAACAGGAACAGAAGTAGCCTTTGCACATCAGCTGGCAGCTCCCAAGGGGGGTTTCTGTGATCCAACCCGTCACAGCAGGTACATGCAGCACATTTTTTTTTTCTGTTCTTCCATTCATCTTCTGCCCTTACTTTCATGAAGAGAACAAAGGAAGGAGGTTGGTCTCTACATGCTAGTGGTCAGATGTTTGGCTGTGTGCATGTGTTCTTTCTACATGCTCTACTGACTCTGGCCAGATAGCCCGTACAGCAGACTCCGATTGAACTGCCCAATAAATCTACAGACTTGGTTCATAGCGAAGAAACTTGGTCAGGTTTACTGCCGATGAGGCACGATGCTAATGCCCCAGCGCACTGGTTACTGCTACACTAACAGATGTATGCCCGTGACAATGGACCGGCTCAGTGAATGGCGGGACTTTCCATACTGCCCTCGGCCAGACAAAGACACTCCCTCTGAGATACATTTTTATACACAGCTACAAACAGTAGCGGTGCCAGCTCTTCCGGCGCCCTAGGCGGCGGAAGGCCCCTCCCTCGAAATGCCACCCCCAACAGCGGCGGCGGAAGGTCCCACCCCCAAATTTCTACGGGTGGCCGGGGCGCCGGCGCCCCCAAAATAGCAGCGCCCTAGGCGACCGCCTAGGTCGCCTAATGGGTTGCGCCGGCCCTGGATACAAACAAACTATGTGTGGCCCTTTGATGTCCCTAGATACCACCTTCTGACGTAGCTAACCACTACCCATTACCTTGTACCTGTTGGTTTGATCAAAACATCTCTATCCATCATGCTGTCATCCTGATCTTATCTTTAAGATGGGTCAGTGTGTTCCTGACTTCCTGTTATCTTTTGGGGAATGTGTTGGTGTCAAGGTGTTCTGGTACCACCCTTCTGGAATGTGTTTGCGTGCATGGCCTGTGCATAGCACTTCCTAGGAATCTGCAATATCAGCCCTGTTCTTGCCAGATTCTGTGAGCAGGGCCTGCCTCTTGCTCACAACTTAACTTTGTTTTATATTAGCAAAGCTTTGGCCACTACGTTAGCCCAGGCCTCTGATACAAGGGCTTATGCTTCAGGTCCTCTTCCTACTACAGTGTTCTAATGCACGGTCTCAGCAACAATAAAGTAGAACAAAGTGCTTCTTTAAGGAGCTGGTCCAGGTGAATATAATTCAGTCTTTCTGAAGGTGTTTTCCCTCTAGAGTGTACTGTATGCAACAGTTGTTTTTTTCAGTTCTCATCTCAGGTAGTTGGAAAGCTTTTCTCCTTGATTTTGAATAGAGGTGCTAAGCCATATGTACCAGTCCTGTCCAGTATCAGGACCCCAAAGATATCCTACAGGGACTCAGGTACAGGGCCGGCTCCAGTCACCAGCTTAGCAAGCAGGTGCTCGGGGCGGCCACTCCGGAGAGGGGCGGCACGTCCAGGTATTCGGCGGCAATTCGGCGGAGGGTCCCTCACTCCCGCTTGGAGCGAAGGACCTCCCGCCGNTCTGTCTCAGTGTTCCATGCAAAATGGCCCTCATTAGCTTTCTACCACCCTTTTTCTTTTCTCTGGACAAAAGTACTCCATCACCATGAGAATGGCTGAATCCCTTCATTGTTCAAAATCATCCTTCCTCAGGGGAACTGATATATGCCAGAGAAAATTCCTAGTCTTGTGCAAGGCTGGCACAATTGTGAACTTGAAGGCATTTTTTCGCTAGTTGTCCCATCACCACCAACCAGGAACTATTAAGTGTTGAAGAGGGTGGAATGGACACATCTATCAATGCTGTGTCATTTTTCCAGTTGATCTCTTCCTGGGTGAGAAAATCCTGCAATTTCATATTGAAAAGAGACAGGAGAAGTTTCAACACTCCCTTCTTTCACTGCTGCCTGCTGAGTTGTTTGCTGCAAGTCCATGGCTGGGTCACACTCACATAAAGCAGTAACTTCTTTAAGGGAGAGCTATAAAATGTACTTCAGACTTTGCCTTATACAAAACATCTGGTTGTTACCAGGGCACCAACAACATAGGTTTACTCATCACCTTTGATGATCTCCTTAAGGAGAAAGACCCTTTCATGGTCTGTCCCCTCTTCTTTCAGTGAATTTGGCCTGTTCCATTTTTTCCAAACTGGGATAAAACCATGCTGTGTCTTCCCAACAGACTTGGTCCTGATTCATAAGCAATAAATGGGGAGCTGAATGATCCCAGCGGCATCTCCAAATGTAGCCCTCTCAGGCCCCCAAAGGTGGTGGATTCCTCCCTCCTTAGTGACTAAAGCTGAGTAATCTTTTTTTCAGCTAAAGCATTTTTTTGCCAAAAAATGCAGGTTCAGTATGATCAAATGATTTAGTGGATTTGTGTACACAGCTATTTTTAGAGCACAACCACAAGCCTTGGTAACCCAAATCTATCGACCTGGGCTGGGCAGCTCACTTCCAAAAGCCGTGTAGATGTACGGCCTGCATGGAGCCAGCTGGGGCAGACTAAAAGTTCCCTACTGCATGTTAACATAGTACTGTTTGAAACAGGATTACGTTAATGCCCACTAGGGAACTTTTAGTCTGGGCCAGCAGGGTCCACGCAGACCAGTTAGTGCACAACACACTAGTGTGGACTAAAATTTACACCCTTCTAGTGCAGACTAAAGCCTCATGTAGATAAACTCTTAGTCACCATATCGCAATGGGAGCTCAGTTGTTTCCCACTGTGACCCCCAAGTCCTTTTCTTAGTCACTTTTTTGCAGGCTACAATCCCCCATCCTATAAATGTAACCTGCATTCTGTGTTTCCAAATATGTGGCCTTGCATTTGGTTGTATTAACACACATTATTCAAATGTGCTAGCTTCACACATGATCCAAATTGCTCTGGATGACAGTCCTGTCCTTAATGTGGTTTTAACATGGCATGGTCCCAACAACACATGCCTCCAAAAAGATGTTAGAAAATGATTTACCGTACTTAGAACCAATAAGGGCAGTTTTAATGCATATGCAAATTGCAGCCTCATCCTGCTGGATCATTGTCCCTGTTGTTGCTGTTCATAGTGAAGGATTTATTTTTTTTTAGGACTATTTTGTGGTGAAAGTATTTTGCAGTGTAGGAGGTAGAGAGATCCATTTTCTGTAGAACATATTTCCAATCTTAAATGTTCAGCAATCAAGACTTGAGCTCCGCAAATCCTGAGACTGGCTTGACTATTGTGATATTCTAAAACGTAATAACTTTGGGATTTTTTCCCCATTGTCTTCTGGTGTTGTAATCTGTAGGGTTCATGTTTTCAAGCTTTTCTCTGCAACCATTAGGCCTAGAAACTCACTATCTTTTTTCCATGAAAGCTGAGATTGTAGCATAGTCACATAAATCTAGGGGCTGGGGCTTTATGAAAAGCACCAGATGTTGTGAGACTAACGATAAAATCATTAGAGTTGGCAACACTGATATGTGCATTGTATAGGCTTTACTTTTATTGATTCAGATGAAAATGATTGCCTTTGTTTTGCACAGACCTTTCAGCAAACTCTTGCCTCCAGCTTCACCATAGCATATACTGAAGAACAGCTTTTCAACCCATTCCAGTTTCTCCTCTCTCTAGCGATATTACACAGGAATATTTAAACCCATTCAGCCAATCCTCAAAAAGCACCAGCAGCTTCTCTGCTTTAAAATTTTCCTCCCAATCATAAGTAGTGTGAGCAAAATTGGAAGTTGTAGGACCAGACAAAATCCCTGTTACACACTCTCTCTCCATCTTGTGTTTGGATGTGAAAGCAGCAATTCAAAATTAGAGAAATCATTACATAAAACAGGGGGAAAGGATAGGTGGGAGGCAAATTTACAAATGTACACAATTGATAAGGAAATGTAGGACAATGGAACAGACTGCCTAGAGAGGTTGTGGAAGCTCCTTCACACTGAAGGTTTTCAGAAGGAGGCTGGATAGCCGTCTGCCTTGGATGGGTTAGACACAACAAATCCTGCAGCTTATCAGGGGGTTAGACAAGATGACCCTTGCGGGCCTCTCTAACTCTGTGGTTCTAGGATTCTATGAAATGTGGAACTTAGGAGTGGAAGGGACCTCCTGGGTCATAGAGCCCAGGCCCTGCTATTGCAAGCAGTCCCGTCACATAATCCTCTTAATAAGTTTATCTAGCTTTTCCTTAAAATGAGTTAGCTTGTTTGCCCCCACTGCTTCTGTTGGGAGGCTGTTCCAGGACCTCACTTTGATGGCTGGAATTTACAAAAGGGTTTCTAACCTAAATTTATTTATGACCAGCTTATACCCATTTGTCCTTCTGCCAACATGATCCCTTAGTTTAAATAGCTCTTCTTCCCCCCTGGTGTTCACTCCTTGATGTATTTATAGAGCGCAGTCATATCCCCTCTCAGCCTTTGTTTTGTTAAGCTCTCAGGGCTTGTCCCCACAGGGCAGCAGTATACACTAGAGAGGTGTGATTTCTAAAGTTCACCATCATGTTGCACACTAACTGGTCCATGTAGACCCTGCTGGACCAAGCTAAACATTCCCTAGTGAGCATTAAAATAGTGCTGTTCCACCAGCAGGGTATGCATGGGCCAGTTAGGGCACAACATGTTTGCTGCCTTGTGTAGACAAGCCCTCAGTCTCCTTTTGTAAGTTAGGCTCTCTGTTCCTCAAATGATCCTAGCAGCCCTTAGAATCATAGACTTTAAGGTCAGAAGGGACTATTGTGATCGTCTAGTCTGACCTCCTGCACAATGTAGGCCAGAGAATCTCACCCACCCACTCCTGTATCAAACCCCTAACCTATGTCTGAGCTTTTGAAGTCCTCAAATCGTGGTTTAAAGACTTCAAGGTGCAGAGAATCCACCAGCAAGTGACCCGTGCCCCACGCTGCAGAGGCCTCTGCCAATCTGCCCTGGAGGAAAATTCCTTCCCGACCCCAAATATGGCGATCAGCTAAACCCTGAGCATGTGGGCAAGACTCACCGGCCAGATACCCCGGAAAGAATTCTCTGTAGTAACTCAGATCCCAACCCATCTAACATCCCATCACAGGCCATTGGGCATATTTACCGCTAATAGTCAATGACCAATTAATTGCCAAAATTAGGCTATCCCATCATACCATCCCCTCCATAAACTTATCAAGCTTAGTCTTGAAGCCAGATATGTCTTTGGCCCCCACTGCTCCCTTTGGAAGGCTATTCCAGAACTTCACTCCTCTGATGGTTAGAAACCTTTGTCTAATTTCAAGTCTAAACTTCCTGATGGCCAGTTTATATCCATTTGTTCTTGTGTCCACATTGGTACTGAGCTTAAATAATTCCTCTCCCTCCCTGGTATTTATTCCTCTGATATATTTATAGAGAGCAATCATATCTCCCCTCAGCCTTCTTTTGGTTAGGCTAAACAAGCCAAGCTCTTTGAGTCTCCTTTCATAAGACAGGTTTTCCATTCCTCGGATCATCCTAGTAGCCCTTCTCTGTACCTGTTCCAGTTTGAATTCATCCTTCTTAAACATGGGAGACCAGAACTGCACACAGTATTCCAGATGAGGTCTCACCAGTGCCTTGTATAACGGTACTAACACCTCCTTATCTCTACTGGAAATACCTCGCCTGATGCATCCCAAGACCGCATTAGCTTTTTTCACGGCCATATCACATTGGCGGCTCATAGTCATCCTGTGATCAACCAATACTCCGAGGTCCTTCTCCTCCTCTGTTACTTCCAACTGATGCGTCCCCAGCTTATAACAAAAATTCTTGTTATTAATCCCTAAATGCATGACCTTGCACTTTTCACTATTAAATTTCATCCTATTACTATTACTCCAGTTTACAAGGTCATCCAGATCTTCCTGTATGATATCCCGGTCCTTCTCTGTATTAGCAATACCTCCCAGCTTTGTGTCATCCGCAAACTTTATTAGCACATTCCCACTTTTTGTGCCAAGGTCAGTAATAAAAAGATTAAATAAGATTGGTCCCAAAACCGATCCCTGAGGAACTCCACTAGTAACCTCCCTCCAGCCTGACAGTTCACCTTTCAGGACGACGCGTTGTAGTCTCCCCTTTAACCAGTTCCTTATCCACCTTTCAATTTTCATATTGATCCCCATCTTTTCCAATTTAGCTAATAATTCCCCATGCGGAACCATATCTAATGCCTTACTGAAATCAAGGTAAATTAGATCCACTGCGTTTCCTTTGTCTAAAAAATCTGTTACCTTCTCAAAGAAGAAGATCAGGTTGGTTTGGCACGATCTACCTTTTGTAAAACCATGTTGTATTTTGTCCCAATTACCATTGACCTCAATGTCCTTAACTACTTTCTCCTTCAAATTTTTTTCCAAGACCTTGCATACTACCGATGTCAAACTAACAGGCCCGGATCACTTTTTTCCCCTTTCTTAAAAATAGGAACTATTTTATCAATTCTCCAGTCATACGGTACAACCCCTGATCATACGGTACAACCCCTGATCATACGGTACAACCCCGTCTCTGCTCCTATTCTAGAATAGAGGTGATGACCAGAACTGCACACAGTATTCCCAATGAGGTCTCATCAGTGCCTTGTGCAATGGTATTAATACTTGCCTGATACATCCTAGCGACACATTTGCCTTTTTTACAGTCACATCACATTGGTGGCTCATAGTCATCACATGATAGAGCTGGGTGCATAAGTTGTTCTCTTCCACTGTCATTTCCAATTGATGAGCCCCCAGTTTATTGCAGAAATTGTTGTTATTGGTCCCTAAGTGCACTTTGTACTACAGTAACTCCTCGCTTAACGTTGTAGTTGTGTTCCTGAAAAATGCGACTTTAAGCGAAACGATATTAAGCGAATCCAATTTCCCCATAAGACTTAATGTAAATTGGGGGGTTAGGTTCCAGTGAAATTTTTTTCACCAGACAAAAAACTATATATTATATTTATATATATACACACACACAGTATAAATTTAAACAAACAATTTAATACCGTACACAGCAATGATGATTGTGAAGCTTGGTTGAGGTGGTGAAGTTAGAGGGTGGGATATTTTCCGGGGAATGCCTTACTGCTAAATGATGAACTAGCATTCGGCTGAGCCCTCAAGGGTTAACACATTGTTGTTAATGTAGCCACACACTCTACAAGGCAGCACGGATGGAGGAAGGGGAGACAGCATGGCAGACAGAGACACACACCCTGTGTGTGGGAGAGAGAGAGATGTTCATTGCTCCTTTAAGTACACTGACCCCACTCTCAGGAAGTTGAGACAGCAGCTGCCGCCAGCAAGCTCTCTCCCTCTGTAAGTGTCCACACCCTGCTCTATATGGAGAAGGGGTAAGCGGGGGGCAGGAGCAGGGGGGAGGGGACACCCTGACATTAGCCCCCTTCTCTTCTTCTCCCCCCCCCGCCCCCGCACAGCAAGCAGGAGGCTCCCGGGAGCAGCTCCAAGGCAGAGGGCAGGAGCAGCACATGGCAGTGGGGGGAGGGACAGCTGAACTGCCGGCAATTGGTAGCCTGCTGGGCGGCTGCTGCACTGGGAACTTAGGGGAGGTGGGAGCTGATAGGGGGGCTGCCGGTGGAGACTTTAAGGGGAGTGGAGACCGAGTGGAGACTTGAAGGGGAGGGGTCTCCCACATCCCAGGTAAATACCCTAACTACGAGGGAGGGCCTCCCGCACTGGCTGTTTGGTATAAACATGCCTACTGGGGCCCAATCTGGTAGACAAGCTCTGAGCCCACTTGTTGGATCAGGCCCCGCAGGCTTAGCTTCCCCCAGTTTGTCCATCAGGTACCCAGATGCATGGTGTGGAGCAGCAGTGCACATGCTCAGAGGCAGAACCATAGGCACCTAGGGAACTTTTACTGTAAAAATGTAGGACTGAGGGCGTTTAGGCTCCTACAGGGTTCCGAGACAGCTGAGCAAGGGTTTTGTGAATCCCTGTGAGGCCTGATTCTGGGATTTAGGCATCTCACATGGCAGGTAGGTGCCTATATTCTTTTGGCACTCTAGGCCTGAGCAGTCATGTAGTTTTGGGGCCATACCTAGATTATTTTTAATCTGTACCTCCATCCTCACCTCAGAAGCTAAAGGTACCTTTGGCTAATAGGACTAAGAACAAAATGAAGGATTTTAAAAATCTCTATATATCAGGAACAAAAGGAAATTTAACACTATTATAGGTCAATTCCTCAAATACTACATGGAGGTGGTAAAATTGTCAATGATGTATAAAACCAGAAGTGTTCAACAACTTCTGTATTTGGAACTAAATTCTTTTTTCAATGGTAGAAAAAGAGGATGCTAAACAGCATCTGCTTACATTAATTATTTTTAAATCAGCAGGTCCAGATAACTTGCAACTGAGTTACAATACAGTTGGTCAAGGAGGTCTCTGAAATAATGGCGTTATTTCTATAAAAAACTTGGAACACTGGGGACATTCCAGAGGACTGTAATAATGCCAATGTGGTGCCAATATTTAAAGAGGGTAAATGGAGAGGAGCTGAGGAATCATAGGGCTTTATAAAGGAAATACTGGAAAGTCTTCAGAGAAGAACTACAGGAATGATTCAAAGTTCAGAAACAACATTCTATGTACAAGAAGGGAGCTCAATCCATTTAGTTAATCAAATAATTGTTATTTGATCTTGGTCTACAATTATCTACCTAGGAGAAAGATACCGGATACTAGAGGGCTCTCTAATCTAGCAGACAGAGGCAGCACAAGATCCAATGGCTGGAAGTTGAAGATGGTAAAATATAAACTGAAAATTTTCAATTGTGTAATTAAGCATTGACATCGATTACTAAGGACATGGTGGATTCTCCCTAAGACAGTCTGTACATCACAATTGGATGTCTTTCAGAAAGATAAGCTATTTGGGACAGAGACCATCTTTGTGTTCTGTGTTTGCACTGTGCGTATCACCATCAGGTCCTGGTCCATGACTACTCCTAGGTGCTAGAACAACAATAATAATCGTACAGTCTAGCTCATCCACGAGTTACTGGGTTTGATGCAAGAATCGACCTGGATGATGGTCTCTGGCCTGTGTTCAGAGATGACCCCTACCTGCTGATAGTGGGGGGGCATAGTGAGGGCACGTGACTCCACATGTTGCCTCTGCCTGTGTTCTGCAGGTGGTCAGACTAGATAATCATAGTGAATCTATGTCTCGTGGAGTGTAAACACAATAGTATCTAAGCAAAAGAGCAGACTGATGTGAGGAACATGCAAATACGCAGCTTGTTAGGTAGTAGGCCGGGGGAGGGGGGGATTGGAACCAATTCCATGAAAAAGGAGGCTGTTAAACAATCTTTACATTTTCTGCTACCATCATGAATTTGGCAAACTTTCTCTGACAGTGAAGCTGTGAGCTAGGGATCAGGAAGAAGGTGCCCAAAGAGCAGTTTGTTAAGTCAGCGGCCAAGCTTTGATCAGTCATTAGCATCAACATGCTGGTTTAATTAACTCTAAGATGGAAAGGGGGAGGTAGGTGAATAGATTCATGACAGAGCTGTGTAACTGTGACAACAGCTGTGTGTTAAAATGCCTTTAACACCCACTTTCCATTCCTCTCCTCTTTTTAAATCTGCATTACAGAGACCTCTGGTCAGCTGGCTGTGAAATACATTCCATCTGCAGCAATAGAGTTAATACAACTGCTTTAAATCCTGTTTAGAATTTCCCAAAGCCTTTTCTGCTGTCTTGTAACCCACAGTGATTCATTAGCCCGGTCCACCCCAGGAAAAATACATTCTATCCAGCATTTCTGTAACTGACTTTCCACTTTTTGAGATGGACTTTCCTTGGTATTGTTTTTTTTTTTCAGCATGTGGCCATGATGATTTCTTCTGGGTTTTTTTCTCCTTTGTTATCCCGTTTTCTTCATCCTCCTCTTTTGCCTTAGTGCATGAAAGCCACTGGCTCAGACACCTTATCCTAAATCCATAGGCTACAGCAATGATCAGACCGCAGTGCTTAGCCTCGTCAGCACAGGCTGATGGTAACCTAAGTCTATGTTACATCTTCCCATACACTTAAACCAACTACACACTCTTCAGGCAGATTTAAAATATTGGAGCAAACCTTTTGTTCTAGTTACAGGACTAGCCGAATTTCTGTCCCATTTCTGGTCTGAGGGTATCCCTCAGGTCTTCGGGTTGTGCCCTTACCTGTCTCAAGATAGAACCAGGAGATTCTTCCACTCTTAGAAGTGAAGCTGGGGTACAGTGCCCTGTGTGTCAACTGCTTATTACCCCACAGGTCTGAGTTTTTCCCTTCAGGAGTCTGTGACCAGAGGTAGATAGTGACCAAACAGCCTTCTTAAAACAATAGTATTGTTTATTTAACAGTAGAACAAAGCATTAGAGAGCGAGAGGAAAAACTAAATCAAACAGTCTACACATCAGTCTATCTTACCTAGGGTTGCCAACCCTCCTGGATTGGCCAGGAGTCTCCTGGAATCAGAATCGATCTCCCGGTGGCTACTGAAACCAATCCGGGAGATTTTAATAGGCTGCTAAAAGTCCGGTAGGCGGTGCAGTGGTGCTAAGGCAGGCTCCATGCCTGCCTTGGCTCTGCGCAGCTCCCAGAAGTGACCAGCATTTCTGTCTGGCTCCTAGGTGCAGGGGTGGTGCCTGCAGGCGGGGGCAGTGTGCAGAGCCCCCTGGCCCCTTCGCCTAGCAGCCAGACAGAAATGCTGGTCACTTCCAGGAGCCACGCAGAGCCAGGGCAGGCATGGAGCCTGCCTTAGCCCCACTGCACCACTGACTGGGAGCTGCCTGAGGTAAGTGCCGTCCAGCTGGAGCCCACACCCCTCACCTCCTCCGACACCCTATCCCCCTGCCCCAGCCCTGAGCCCCCTCCCTCACCCAAACTCCCTCCTAGAGCCCGCACCCCCTCCTACACCCCAACCTCCTGCTCCAGGCTCAGCCCAGAGCCCCCTCCCACACTCTGAACCCCTCGGCCCCAGCCCAGAGCCCACACCCCAACCCCTGCCCCAGCCCGGTGAAAGTGAGTGAGGGTGGGAGAGAGTGAGCGACGGAGAGAGGGGGGATGGAGTGAGTGGGGTCCAGGGCCTCAGGGAAGGGGCGTGGCAGGGCAAGCGTGTTTGGGTTTGTGTGATTAAACAGTTGGCAACCCTAGTCCTGCCATCCTCCAATGATGACCTAAGAAAGCCTAGCTTTTTCAGACCCCCCACCCAGCAGGCTCCTGGGTCTGAGTTTGGTTTGGTTGGTTCATCCGACAGAGTCCTTTCTAAATCCCAGCCCAAGTTCTTTCTCTCCTGTGTTTTAGTTTGCCTTGGTTGTTCCTAGGCAAAATCATTAACGCTAAAGTTTTAGCACTGTCCCTTAACAACGCTTCAATGTTTGACAGGTGACTATCTGGTGCCACTCTTCTCCTTCCTGCCTCTACTTCAGACAGACCCCTGTTGGGTCAACCCATCTAATCAAACAGGAAACACCATTCCAATAGTCAGACCAACATACAACATTCCCTGGCTTACAGGGCAGCTCCATATCTGTCCCACTTGTATTCAATAGCCTCAGGCTTTTTCCATGTCTCCTGCCCTTCCAGACCAGGATCTGAACCAAACCACTTTACTTAATTCAGGGAGTTTCCTGATAGAAACATGAGGAAGATGTATACATTTACATAAGTGTGTTTGAGTCTGTCAGTGTGCATCTCACCTTTCCCTCTTGTTAGTTTCTTTGCTTGTGTGGATGTTTAAATTTCTTACTTACACTTCCTTGGATTTTCTTATGTCCATACACTCAGGCTTTTTTCCCCTCAGAAATATTTGCTCTTGGGACAGATTGAGTCAAAGGGAAACCACTATACTTCTAATTTACTTTCTCTCCTTTTTCCCTGACTTAACTCTGCAGGGCAAGCATGGTAGATGATTGGCTCAGCCTAGAACCCATCTGACCTCCACCTGCTTGCTACAGATACATGAAGCGCACGTAAACATCGTAACCTACTCCTGAGCCATGGAATTCTTACTCCCTGCCAAGAAACCTGATACACACATATTAGCTGCATTAAATATTTGCAGTGAGAACAGGATCTCTATTATTTAAAGGACCTTGGCACTCCATGGCATTAGCAATAGGTTGCATTAGACCTGGGGATTGTCTTTATTTCAAGGTGAGGTAATGGCTTAGAAACAACTACAAAAGGAGACTTTCTGTTATCTTGAGTAACAGTTGCAGACTCTGCTCCTGCACCTCTGACTGGAGACAAGGACTCAAAGTAGACATTGAAGTCTACAGTTATAATTTAAGAGATTCCATAATATAAGGGGACAATTGCTATTAGAGAATAAGGACTGGTAGCTGAGCACCTGCAATTCACATTGTCTCACTGAAATAAAACTTCAAGTGCATAGCACCACTCAGAATCTAGCCCTCTGATTTTAAAATTCTGCATGTAAAAACCCTGACCCAAATTCTGTGCTCTATATTCATAGGTTCCAAGACTAGAAGGGACCATTGTGATCATCTAGTCTGACCTGTATAGCACAGGGCAGAGACCTGCCCCAAAATAATTCCTAGAGCAGATCTTTTAGAAAAACATCCAAATTTGATTTAAAAATGGTCAGTGATGGAGAATCCACAATGGCCCTTGGTAAATTGTTCCAATGGTTAATTACCCTCTCTGTCAAAAACACATGCCTTATTTCTGGTCTGAATGTGTCTAGTTTCATAGAATAGCAGGTTGGAAGGGACCTCAGGAGATCATCTAGTCCAACCCCTTGCTCAAAGCAGGACCAATCCCCAGACAGATTTTTGCCCCAGATCCCTAAATGGCCCCCTCAAGGATTGAACTCACAATCCTGGGTTTAGCAGGCCAATGCTCAAACCACTGAGCTATCCCTCCCCCCTTCAGCTTTAAGCCATTGGATTGTTATACTTTTTTCTGCTCCATTAAAGAGCCCATTATTAAATATCTGTTCCCTCATAGATACTTATAGACTGTCACGCCTTAAGCTTCTCTTAGTCTAAAAGAGCTCAATCTATCACTATTAGGCATGCTTTCTAATTCTTTAATGATTCTCGTGCCTTTTCTCTGAACTATCTCCAATTTATCAACATCCTTCTTAAATAGTGGGCAACAGAACTGGACACAGGATTCCAGTAGTGGTCACACCAGTGCCAAATACAGACATAAAATAACCTCTCTCCTCCCTCTCAAGATTCCCCTGTTTATGCATTCAAGGACTGCATTAGCATCACATTGGGAGCTCATGTTCAGCCGCCATGACCCCCAATCTTTTTCAGAGTCACAGTTTCCCGGGATAGAGTCCCCCATCCTGGAAGTATGGCCTGCAGTCTTTGTTCCTAGATGCATACATTAACGTTTAGTCATGTTGAAATGCATATTGTTTGCTTGTGCTCAGTTTACCAAGCAATCCAGATCATTCTGAATCAGTGACCTGTCCTCTTTATTATTTCCTGCTACTCCAATTTTTGTTATCTGCAAACTTTCAGTGCTGGTTTTATTTTCTTCCAGGTCATTGATAAAAACGTTAAATAGCCAAGAACTGATCCCTGAAGGACCCCACTGGAAACACACCCACTTAATGATGATTCCCCATTTACAATTACATTTTGAGACCTATCATTTATCCAGTTTTTAATCCATTAATTTGTGCCATGGGAATTTTATATTCTAGTTTTCTAATCAAAATTGAACACATTACAGAAGTCGATTACAGCAATACTATTATCTTTATCAACCAAACCTGTAATCTCATCAGAAAAATATCAAGTTAGTTTGATATTTTCCATAAACCCATGTTGATTTGCATTAATTACATTACCCTCCTTTAATTCTTTATTAATTGAGTCCTGTATCAGCTGCTCCATTATCTTGCCTGGGATCAATATTAAGCTGACAGGTCTATATTACCCAGGCAATTTCATTTACCCTTTTTGAAAATTGGCACAACAGTAGCTTTCTTCCAGTCTTCTGGAACTTGTCCCTTGCTCCAAGACTTAATGAAAATCAATATTAATGGTCTAGCAAGCCCCTCACCCAGCTCTTTTCAAACTCTTGGATAGATGGTCTCTGGAGCTGCTAATTTAAAAATGTCTGACTTTAGTAGCTTCTGTTTAACATCCCCCAAAAGATATAGTGGAATGGAAAGAGTTTTATCATCTTTTTCCCCAAATACAGAACAGAAATATTTATTGAACACTTCTGCCTTTTCTGCCTTATTATTGTTAATTCTACCATTTCTGTCTAGTAATGGCTCAATACCATTTTCAGGATTCTTTTTGTTTCTAATATATTTTTAAAAACTCCTTCTTATTGTCTTTAACTCTTCTGTCCATAGATTTCTTGTGTCCCTTTGCTTCACTTATCAGTTTTCCACCATTTCTAACTCCTGTCTTATATTCATTACTACCAACTTCCGCTTTCTTCCATTTGTTATAGATATTTTTATAGCTGCCTTCCCTTCCCCTATAAGCCAGGTTAGTTTTTTTTCACCAGCACCACTTTCTTCCTCCATTGTGGGATATTCCCCTGACAGCTTTTGGAAGTCAATGGGATTGCAGAGTTTGAGTTGAGCACACACACTGTCCCTCTAATATTTAAAACAAAGGTTCATAATTACTCATTTAATGAGCAAAAGGCTCAGGAATGCAAAGGAGTAGGGTGCTGGTGGTTGTTTTTATTATTGTTTGTATCATCGTAGCACCCAAAGGCCGCAATCAGCACACGGCCCTGGTGCTGGGCACTGTTGAAACGTGCCAGAAAAGACACACGGCTTACAATCTAAAATAGGGCTGAGCTGTGCCACGTGATGCAGGACAGAATGGAGTGGGAAGGGAAGAGGAGAGTGACAGTAGTGGGGACAGGAGGATGCATATATTAGTTGTGTGTACAGTTTGGAGGTTTCATAGGCTGGTTGGTTTGTTATGCAGTGAAGCACAAAAGTCACTAAATGCCAAAGTTAAGGTTGCCTGCACAAGCTTAACCTGGCCTTGTATTCTGTGCATGTTACAATATAGTCTGAGATTACGTGAAAACATAATATTTCATCCTGAATACAAGTGTCATACAATTTTCTCTACCACCTTTGATACACATGTAGCATTTTGTGACACTGCATGCTTACACTAATTTCATTGTCATAACAATCCTGTAGCTCTCTAGTGACTTGGAGTTTTTATATAACTTCCCTTGCCTCTTTGGCATTTCAGTACTTTTGTCATTACACATGTACCGCATAGTCTTTCTTAATTGCAGTCCTGGCATGAGACATTTAACTATAAAGTTAACTTAGGCTACTATAGAAAGTTTGTAGACTTCTATACCAATTGTTTTGTTATATTTAGTCTGTAGCAAGTTGTGTAAGTATATTTAACTCTGTGCTTTTCATAAAATACAGTTCTCTTTCATGGATTCTGTTTGTCCTGTATATACAGTATTACAGGATATGACACACGTATAGCAAAGGTTATATAAAAATGTATGCTATCATGTATTTGAGACTTAGAATGAAAGTATGAAATTTAAGACAGTATCATGATGCATATGCACATGTAACTGTAAGTTTTGCATTTCCTGATTTCTGAGCACATAATTGTGCAATATTAACATTTTTTGTATTTGTTTTCATGGAATTTCTTGGGAGTCTTTTTAAAAGAAAATGGCTGAAGACACACAAAAGGAAACATATTACAAGGAGATCAACGCTTTAGGATTTTGAAGGCTTGCTCACAAATTGGTGTAGTGTGTGCCAGGGTTCAAATCATGTCAGTTCCGGCATCTTTTTTGCTGTGTTCTGGTATTTTTAATATTGAGTACCGGCACTTATGACTGGCAATGCATTCCAACCTTTTTATCTAGACTACACATGATTAGCCTCTTCAATGCACCTTAAGGGACACACTAGATGGAGCCTTGCTTCTATGCAACACAGGAGATCTGCAAGAGGGAAGTCATCTCCTTTGTGAACCGTAGGAGCTGCACATTTCCCATGGTGGGCAAGAGCAGGCATCCTGCCTGTGCACCATAAGATGTGGGTAAGAATTCTCTTCCAGCAATTTTGCACTTGACTAGGAACAAGAGGAGTTAGGCACAGATCTGTGCTTCCTCACAGCTGCACTTTCTAAGCCTTCCAAAAAAGTCCATGAAAAGTGTACTGCAGTAGTGTGAGGTTTTCTGATAGCGATAAGAACTTTTCACCAGATGCTTTTCTCAGTTAGGGCTCTTCTCCATATTTTGTATTTGCCATAGGCTCTTCTCTTCAATAAGGGATATTTCCTGGCTCGTTTTCTACTTCATCCCCAGACACTTTTGCCTGCAGAGCTGTTCAGGAAAAGTCACAAGGACTTTTTTTATTTAAATAGGAACATTATATTTTTTATTCTTCTCATTCATAAAATAGGAGAACTAATTTAGCTCAAATTTTTATTTTTATAAAAACCTCACTTTCAGGCAAAGAGCAAGCCTGGACAAGTTGAACCAAAAAGGTTTGGAAAGGTATGAGCAAATAGAGGGTTAGAGTGAAAATTGTTGTTCAACTTTACCTGTAGAAGGGATCATCGCCAATCCTGCTTTACTTTTACTTCAGTTACTTTAAAGGAAGGGAGTGAAAGTTGTTCAGTTAGGGAACATTGGCCTGAAGCTAAAAAAGAAAGGTTCCTTCTACACTTCAGGAAAGTTTTTTTTAACAGTAAGAGAAAGTGGCAGTGAAACAGACTCCTAAAGGTATCATCACTTCAGAGATTCAGGAGCAGGTTAAATACAGCTTCAGTGGAGACAGTGTGGCGAGCCATCTTGAACAGTGCTGGGGGTCCAACTGATGGTCCCTGTGGTTATTCCTATTATCTATGATTACATTAATTCTTTCCAGTCAGCTAATGGAATGTTTCTGCAATGACTTTTAGCATTAGATAATACCGCTGAGGAAAGAATTCTGATTGGTAATGAGGTTTCTACCATGAGAGAGCTAATTTTGATTGAATATTATGATTAATGCACTTCACAAGATTTATTTATTTAGAGCACTCACCACTATCCCAAAGGGAAAAGTCGCTACCATTATCCTTATTTTCCAATGCATTAACTGTTAGGAACAGAGTGTTGACGTTAATTGCCCAAGGTCCATTGGAATTTCGTGGCAGTCTCAGGAAAAGAGCCCTGATCCCTAAGATGATAGACTCATGTCTCAACCATTACAGTGTCTCTCATGCAAATTCTTCAATTATCTATACTTAGGCCTACTGTAAAATGGTTGAGACTTAGCCATCTTTAGAAAGAAACTTGGGAACTACAAATGGAACAGTGTTATATGTACAAAGCATTGGTATTAGACATCTCTTTCTGAAAGGGGAACTAAAGCACAGAAAGGTTGAATGGAACTAAAGACTAAAATGTTGTAATTTAGGCACTAACTGTGGAACTGAGTCCTTAGCCCTGCCTAGAGTCTGACTTAATGTACTGTGTATGGATCTTTGCAGCACATTTCCCAACACTGGAGTGAAGGTGTCCATGCTGTACATACATGCGTAGCTAAATTAGCTGCATAGACATAGTTGCCAAGTTTTGTGTAACTCCATGTGACATTTTATGCAAATTATTGAATTGACTGATTTGCCTATTTCTGACTGATTTGCATATAGCCATAAACTTTAGCTTAAAAAAAATTCTGTGGATGTAGTGCTCATGCAGCACTTGTGAATGAATCCCTCTGCTTATCTACAAAGCAGGATCAGAGCAAGCTTCACCCACGTACTGGCCTGCCAGCTTGCCAAGCACTGATCTGGGGGGAATCTCTAGGGATCACAGAGGAACTTCAGTCCCCATGTCCCAGGTCATTCTTGGTCTCTCTGCTTAGTCTGCCAACTAGTGCGAAGAGTGCTGGTGAGTTTGTGCTGTGGGAATTTTAGCTAAGGGACAATGCACATTAGCATGGAGATGATAGCAGGCTCATAAACCTCAATGTGTGTCTAGGCCAGGGGTCGGCAACCTTTCAGAAGCGGTGTGCCGAGTCTTCATTTATTCACTCTAATTTAAGGTTTTGCGTGCCAGTAATACATTTTAACATTTTTAGAAGGTCTCTTTCTATAATATATAACTAACCTATTGTTGTATGTAAAGTAAATAAGGTTTTTAAAATGTTTAAGAAGCTTCATTTAAAATTAAATTAAAATGCAGAGCCCCCCAACCGGTGGCCAGGACCTGGGTAGTGTGAGTGCCACTGAAAATCAGCTTGTGTGCCACCTTTGGCACATGTGCCATAGGTTGCCTACCCCTGATCTAGGCACTAGCCTGGGACAAAGCCACACTGTAAGTGTGGGTTACACAAGCACATAATTTGGGAAATTTCTTCTGAAAGCCAATATGGGGAAGCAGAAGAGACTTGAGTCTATCGTATTAGAGAGCTGGGTTCTTAACTTGCTCTGTATGCAATTGCCTTTTCCACTCTTAGTAATCCTAGCTGTAAAATGGGTAAATGGTATTTGCTTTCCAAAAGGTTGGGAATGAGGACTTAGAGCCTGATTTTTTAAAGGTGTTTTGGCACCTGAAGATGCAGATAGGTGCCTAGTGGTATTTTCAAAAGTATCTTGGCTCTTGATTCAGAACTTTTAAAAAGATTTAAGCACCTATTAGGTGCCTTCTTGCATCTTTAGGTGCCTAATATCTTTTAAAAGTCCAGCACTTGTTAATAAGGGTAGGAATGTACACAGAAAAATTAAGAACAGTCACTAGAAGAGTTGGGTTAAGAACTCATACCTTGTAGCTCAGTGCACCTGTCCCAAGGCTACAGTACATAAGTAAGACACTTTCTAGGTCTGGCTTGCACTACTTCCCAGGGCAGTGGCCATTTGTAACCACCCCTACTGTTTTCCAACAGGAAAGACTCCTCAGCACTGGTGCCAGAAAGGGCAAGAGGCTAACCATACTACTTCTCACAGAACTAGGACTATTAGGCACATGGTCTGAAGTGCTTCCCTGACACACAGAAAGTAGCAAGTTGGCTGGAGCCTGTATCATTTCCTGAGGGGAGTGAATACCTGTCTACATCCATTGACAAAAAAAACCACACACTAGTATAACATTTGCATACTCTTTCATATATTTGCAAGAACTCAGGCACAAACCATCAAAACCATGAGATTTCCCATTTTCAAGTTATGCTGCAGTAAACACCCGCAGAGAACTGTAAAGGCGCACACTTAGGCTGCACCTACATTTGATAAGTGCCATATACTATATATAGAATCATAGAAGATTAGGGTTGGAAGAGACCTCAGGAGGTTCTAGTCCAACTCCCTGCTCAAAGCAGGACCAATCCCAACTAAATCATCCCAGCCACGGCTTTGTCTGTGAAGACTAAAGCAAAAAAAGCATTGAGTACTTCAGCTTTTTCCACATCATCTGTCACTAGGTTGCCTCCCCCATTCAGTAAGGGTCCCACACTCTCCCTGACCTTCTTGTTGCTAACATACCTGTAGAAACTCTTCTTGTTATCCTTCACCCCTGCTGGCTGCAACTCCAATTGTGCTTTGGCCTTCCTGATTACACCCCTGCATGCTCAAGCAATATTTTTATACTCCTCCCTAGTCATCTGTCCAAGTTCCCACTTCTTGTAAGCTTCCTTTTTGTGTTTAAGCTGACCGAAGATTTCTCTGTTAACCCAAGCTGGTCGCCTACCATATTTGCTATTCTTTCTGCAAATTTGTTCCTGCGACCTAAATAAGGCTTCTTTAAAATACAGCCAGCTCTCCTGGACTCCTTTCCCCCTCATATTATCCTCCCCGGGGTTCCTGCCCATCAGTTCCCTGCGGGAGTCAAAGTCTGCTTTTCTGAAGTCCAGGGTCCATATTCTGCTGCTGTCCTTTCTTCCTTTTGTCAGGATCCTGAACTCGACCATCTCATGGTCACTGCTGCCCAGGTTGCCACCCACTTCTACTTCCCCTACCAATTCTTCCATTTGTGAGCAGCAGGTCAAGAGGAGCACGGCCCCTAGTTGGTTCCTCCAGCACTTGCACCACGAAGTTGTTCCCAACACTCTCCAAAAACGTCCTTGATTGCCTGTGCACTGCTGTATTGTTCTCCCAGCAGATGTCAGGGTGGTTGAAGTCCCCCATGAGAACCAGGGTCTGTGATCTGTAAACTTCTGTTAGTTGTCCAAAGAAAGCTGCATCTACCTCATCCTCCTGGTCTAGCGGTCTATAGCAGATGCCCAACATGACGTCACCCTTGTTGCTCTTGCCTCTAAACTTAACCCAAAGACTGTCAACAGGCTTTTCTCCAGTTTCATACTGGAGCTCTGAGCAATCATACTGCTCTCTTACATACAGTGCAACTCCTTCACCTTTTCTACCCCACCTGTCCTTCCTGAACAGTCACTGTTATTCCAATCACATCGTAGTTCCTTGACTGTGCCAGGACTTCCAATTCTTCCTGCTTGTTTCCCAGGCTTCTTGCGTTCATGCACAGGCACCTAAGATAAGTATCTGATTGCCTTACTTTCTCAGTATGAATCAGGAGGCCTCTCGTGTTGCACCCTCCTACTTGTGTTTCCTCCCGGTATCCCACTTCCCCACTTACCTCAGGGCTTAGATCTCCATCCTTCGGCAAACCTAGTTTAAAGCCCTCCTCACTAGGTTAGCAAGCCTGCCTGCAAACGTTAGGTGGATGCCATCTCTTCCTAGCAATCCTTCTTCCTGGACCAACATCCCATGGTCGAAGAATCCAAAGCTCTCTCTCTGACACCACCTGCGCAACCACGCATTTAAGTCCACAATTCGATGGTCCCTACCTGGGCCTTTTCCTTCAACAGGGAGGATGGACAAGAACATTACTTGCACCTCAAACTCCTTTATCCTTCTTCCCAGAGCCACATAGTCTGCAGTGATCCGCTCAAGGTCATTCTTAGCAGTTCATTGGTGACTACGTGGAGAAGTAGGAAGGGGGGCTTGATCAGTCTCGGCAGACACTCCGTCACATCCTGAATTCTAGCTCCAGGAAAGCAGCACACTTTTCAAGTTTCCCGGTCTGTACAGCAGATGGCTGATTCCGTCCCCCTTAGGAGGGAGTCCCCGACCACCACCACTCATCTCCTCCTCTTCGGAGTGGTGGTCATGGAACCCCAATCCCTAAGACAATGAATCCCATGCCTTCTGGTCGATGGGGTCTCCTTCTGATCCCTTCCCTCAGATGACTCTTCCAAACCATTCTCCGCCATAGTACCTGTGCAGAGAGCCTGAAAACGTTTTCTTACCTCTATCTGCATTGGGGGTACATGGGTTCTCCTCTTTCTTCTTCTGGAGGTCACATGCTGCCAATTTTCTTCCCCATTCTCCACTGCCCTCTCTGATTCTTCAGCATGTTGTGCCTGCAGTACCAAATGATGACTTCTATCCAGAAAGTGTTCATTTTTTCTGATGCAACGCAGGGTTGATACTTGGGTCTCTAGTCATTTAACCTTCCCAGGGTATGACCTTAAAATGCCATTGGTAGTTTTATATATATATATACATATATATATATATATACACACACACCTCTACCCTGATATAACGCGACCCGATATAACACAAATTCGAATATAACGTGATAAAGCAGTGCTCTGGGGGGGGCGGGGCTGCGCACTCCGGCGGATCAAAGCAAGTTCGATATAACGCGGTTTCACCTATAACACGGTAAGATTTTTTGGGTCCCGAGGACAGCGTTATATCGGGGTAGAGGTGTATATAAAAAGTCCTTAAGGAATCCATTTTGAAGCACTTGGAGGAGAGCAAGGTGATCAGGAATAGTCACCAAGGGCAAGTCATGCCCGACCAACCTGATTGCCTTCTATGATGAGATAACTGGCTCTGTCAATATGGGGAAAGCAGTGGACGTGTTATTCCTTGACTTTAGCAAAGCTTTTGATATGGTTTCCCACTGTATTCTTGCCAGCAAGTTAAAGAAGTATGGATTGGTTGAAAGGTGGATAGAAAGCTGGCTAAATCGTCAGGCTCAACGGGTAGTGATCAACGGCTCAATGTCTAATTGGCAGCCGGTGTCAAGCACAGTGCCCCAGGGGTCAGTCTTGGAGCTGGTTTTGTTCAACATAGAATCATAGAATATCAGGGTTGGAAGGGACCTCAGAAGGTCATCTAGTCCAACCCCCTGCTCAAAGCAGGACCAGTTCCCAACTAAATCATCCCAGCCAGGGCTTAGTCAAGCCGGGCCTTAAAAACCTCTAATAATGGAGATTCCACCACCTCCCTAGGTAACTCATTCCAGTGCTTCACCACCCTCCTAGTGAAAAAGATTTTCCTAATATTCAACCTAAACTTCCCCCCCTCCAACTTGAGACCATTACTCCTTGTTCTGTCATCTGGTACCACTGAGAACAGTCTAGATCCATCCTCTTTGGAACCCCCTTTCAGGTAGTTGAAAGCATCTATCAAATCCCCCCTCATTCTTCTCTTCTGCAGACTAAATAAGCCCAGTTCCCTCAGCCTCTCCTTATAAGTCATGTGCCCCAGCCCCCTAATCATTTTCGCTGCCCTCTGCTGGACTCTCTCCATTTTGTCCACATCCTTTCTGTAGTGTGGGGCCCAAAACTCCAGATGAGGCCTCACCAATGTCGAATAGAGGGGAATGATCACGTCCCTCGATCTGCTGGCAATGCTCCTACTTATACAGCCCAAAATGCCGTTAGCCTTCTTGGCAACAAGGGCACACTGCTGACTCATATCCAGCTTCTCGTCCACTGTAATCCCCAGGTCCTGCAGAACTGCCACTTAGCCAGTTGGTCCCCAGCCTGTAGCACTTGTTCTTGTTGAACCTCATCAGGTTTCTTTTGGCCCAATCCTCTAATTTGTCTAGGTGCCTCTGTATCCTATCCCTACCCTCCAGCGTATCTACCACTCCTCCCAGTTTAGTGTCATCTTCATTAATGATCTGGATGATGAGATGGATTGCACCCTCAGCAAGTCCGTGGATGACACTGAGCTCGGGGGAGGATAGATACGATGGAGGGTGGGATAGGGTCCAGGAATAGGATTGGGCCAAAAGAAACCTGATGAGGTTCAACAAGAACAAGTGCTACAGGCTGGGGACCAACTGGCTAAGTGGCAGTTCTGCAGGACCTGGGGATTACAGTGGACGAGAAGCTGGATATGAGTCAGCAGTGGGCCCTTGTTGCCAAGAAGGCTAAAAGCATATTGGGCTGCATTAGTAGGAGCATTGCCAGAAGATCGAGGGAAGTGATTATTCCCCTCTATTCGGCCCTAATGAGGCCACATCTGGAGTATTGTGTCCAGTTTTGGTCCCCCCACTACAGAAAGGATGTGGACAAAATGGAGAGAGTCCAGCAGAGGGCAGCGAAAATGATTAGGGGGCTGGGGCACATGACTTATAAGGAGAGGCTGAGGGAACTGGGCTTATTTAATCTGCAGAAGAGCAGAGTGAGGGGGGATTTGATAGCAGCCTTCAACTATCTGAAGGGGGGTACCAAAGAGGATGGATCTAGACTGTTCTCAGTGGTACCAGATGACAGAACAAGGAGTAATGGTCTCAAGTTGCAGTGGGGGAGGTCTAGGTTGGATATTAGGAAAATCTTTTTCACTAGGAGGGGGGTGAAGCACTGGACTGGGTTACCTAGGGAGGTGGTGGAATCTCCATTATTAGAGGTTTTTAAGGCCCGGCTTGATAAAGCCCTGGCTGGGATGATTTAGTTGGGGTTGGTACTGCTTTGAGCAGGGGCTTGGACTAGATGACCTCCTGAGGTCTCTTCCAACCCTAATCTTCTAGGATTCAAATTAAGGATCCAAAATATACATTTCAACTTCTTTTTCTGCTAAAAAGTATGTTGTCTGTCCTTAGGGAGGAACTAGAAAAATCCCAAGGCAGATCAAGGAAATTCTGAAAAAGTGTGGACATGAAGAGAAGAAGGGAGACAGATTTTTGCAGTCTTGGGTATGTGAGTTTGGATCATCTGCACTAAAGGAGAAGTCAGAGCAATAGAAGATTACCTTGGAATGAATGTTGCAGTGCCAGGCTTATATGAACACTTACCCATTGCTTTCTGATTCCATGCACCCCCACACTCTCTATTGGACCTCATTCTGCTGGATATAAATGAATTGATCACTGAACTAAAAATTAGTGATTGCCTAGCTGCAAGCAGAACACAGACGCACTCAGTACTAAATACTTGGTGATTGAAAAGAGCTAGTTTCCAAAAGCTAAAGGTAAGGGTTAGCAAAATTGACAAGGCGAAAAAAAAGAAAATAGAAACAAATGGCACTAGAATTGAGAATTGTTTAAGAACACTTGACTAGATGCCCTAAAAGCTACAATTTCAAAATCTCTGAAGGAGGCTGCATGAGTCTTAAAAAATAAAAATCAAAGTCGTACTTTAGAGGGGAAATGAAGCAGCAATAACAAAGTAAAAGTCATTCTATGACAAACGGAAAAAAGATGAAGATGACAACACAGTATATATTGGAAGTTAAGAAATGCCAACAATTGATAAGAGAAATTAAAGGTACCAATGAAAAATCCATAGGAAGTAGAATTATGGAAAATAAGCGTTTTATAAAAATATTGCAGGAAAGAAGACTGAAACAGCATCTATAAAAGTTAAACATGTGGACCAAAGAGCTTTGTGGGAGCTAGTTGAGGAGTTCTCTGAATGGTTAAGTTTTAATAAATTTTAGAATGCTGGGGAAATTCCAGGAGAGAGGAAGTAAATTAACGTATCAGTATTTAAAAACAGTAAAGGGGTAATGATAGACTAGTTCACCTGACGTGGATTCTGGGCCATATAATGGCATGACTGAGATGTCAATAAGGAACTAATAGATGAAAAAATAATTAATGCCAATCAAAATGTTTTCATGGAAAATAAGACTTGTCAAGCAAACCTGATATTCGTTAATGAGATCACAAGTCTGGTTGATAGAGGCAACTTGTGTTGACTTAATACACCTGGACTTCTGTTAAGCACTTGCCTTATTACCACATGACATTCTTATTAAAAATTATATTACAAAATCAATATAGCACATAGTAGATGGATTAAACACTGGTGGATCTCAAAGTAATTGTTAATGAGGAATCATTGTCCAATGAGAGTTGCTAGTGGGATCCCACATTATCAGCCCACGGATATTAAAATGTTAGCAATGATATAAAGAAAAAATAAAAGCATTGCTAATAAAGTTTGTAGATGATACAAAGAGTAATGAATAATGTTTAGGACAGGTCCATTCCTCAGTGATCTTGATCACTTGGTAGGATGGACTCATTTGAATAACATGCATTTTAATACAGCTACATGCTAGATTGTATAACTAAGAAACAAAGATGTGAAACACACTTACAGGCTGGGGAAACTGTATTCTGGAAAGCAGTGACTCTGAACAGAAGTCATGACGGATAACCAAGTGAACATGAGTTCCCAGTGTGAAGTGGTAGACAAAAGAGCCCAGCAATCCTTGTGTGTGTATATAAGCATTGAGTAGAAGTAATAAGGTACATGCCATTGGTACATATGATACTGGCCCAAGTATGCTGGAATATTGTGTCCTCTGTGGGTGAGGTTCTATGGCCTGCAATGTGCAGGAGGTCAGACTAGATGATCAGTATGGTCCCTTCTAACCTTAAAGTCTGTGAGGTCCTATGTCCACACTTCAAAAAGAATGTTGACAAAATTGAAAAAGATTCAGAAATGAATTACAGGAATGAATCAAGGTCTGGAAAACATACATCACAGTGAGAGGTTTAAGAAGCTCAATCTATTTAGTTTTATTCAAGAGAAGATTTAGAGCTTGTTTACACAGTGGTTCAGTGGATACTGGAGGGCTGTAAAATTTTAGTCCACACTAGTGTGTCGTGCACTAACTGGCCCATGCGGACTCTGCTGACATGCACTAAAAGTTCTTCTTTGAGTGCTTGACCGTGTCGATTCCATTCTAGGTGTGCATGCACCCATATGCGCGGTTGTTGGTGACTTTTGCCTCAGCGATATCTGTGGCGCCCTCTGGAGTGCCGTGCTCATGCTGCGATATATCAGGCGCTGCCGGCCCTGCACCCTCTCAATTCCTGGTTAGTCGGAGTGCCTCTTTCCCTTGCCTCATTAAGAGCCATTCAGCCTTAGGGCTTTGTAAATAGTTGTAATTGTTCTTAATAGTTAGTTATAGTTGCAGACAGTTAGTAGTTAGAGTCCCAGTGGGACTTTTCCCCCGGGTTCAAGCCCTGCATGGACTGTATCAGGCCTATGCCTGTTAGCGATCTCCACAGCAGCTGTCTCAAGTGCTTGGGCGAATCTCATATCAAGTTAAAGTTAAAGAAGTATGGGCTGGATGAATGGACTATAAGGTGGATAGAAAGCTGGCTAGATCGTCGGGCTCAACGGGTAGTGATCAACGGCTCCACGTCTAGTTGGCAGCCAGTATCAAGCAGAGTGCCCCAAGGGTCGGTCCTGGGGCCAGTTTTGTTCAATATCTTCATTAATGATCTGGAGGATGGCGTGGACTGCACCCTCGGCAAGTTTGCAGATGACACTAAACTGGGAGGAGTGGTAGATACGATGGAGGGTAAGGATAGGATACAGAGGCACCTAGACAAATTAGAGGATTGGGCCAAAAGAAATCCGATGAGGTTCAACAAGGACAAGTGCAGAGTCCTGCACTTAGGATGGACGAATCCCATGCACTGCTACAGACTAGGGACCGAGTGGCTAGGCAGCAGTTCTGCAGAAAAGGACCTAGGGGTTCCAGTGAACGAGAAGCTGAATATGAGTCAACAGTGTGTCCTTGTTGCCTAGAAGGCTAACGGCATTTTGGGCTGTATAAGTAGGAGCATTGCCAGCAGATCGAGGGACGTGATCATTCCTCTCTATCCGGCATTGGTGAGGCCTCATCTGGAGTACTGTGTCCAGTTTTGGGCCCCACACTACAAGAAGGATGTGGAAAAATTGGAAAGAGTCCAGCGGAGGGCAACAAAAATGATTAGGGGGCTGGAGCACATGACTTATGAGGAGAGGCTGAGGAAACTGGGATTATTTAGTCTGCAGAAGAGAAGAATGAGGGGGGATTAGTGGTAGCAGATGACAGAACAAGGAGTAATGGTCTCAAGTTGCAGTGGGGGAGGTTTAGGTTGGATATTAGGAAAATCTTTTTCACTAGAAGCACTGGAATGGGTTACCTAGGGAGGTGGTGGAATCTCCTTCCTTAGAGGTTTTTAAAGTCAGGCATGACAAAGCCCTGGCTGGGATGATTTAGTTAGGGATTGGTCCTGCTTTGAGCAGGGGGTTGGACTAGATGACCTCCTGAGGTCCCTTCCAACTCTGTGATTCTATGATTCTATGATCAAGAAGAAGTGCTGCATTTGTAAGAACTTTTGGCCACGAACTCAGAAGGAGCGGGATATCTGTCTCAGAACTCTCCTAATGGAGTCAGCCCTTCCCCCGGCATCCTAGCCCTCCCGCCAAGAATCAGCAAGTACCTCGGCATCGGTGTGTACTGCACCCCCGGCACCGGGCTCCACCCGGCACTGATCAACATCACTGGTGCCTAAGAAGAAGGTGCGGAAGCACGGCTCCCTGGCACCAGGCAAAAAGGCCCAAGGGTCTTCAGGCAAGGGACCTATTTCGGCCCGCCCAGCCACTCCGGAGTCGCAAATGCGCGCCTCTCCAGTCGGGGCTCTGAGCTCCTCAAAAAGTGTGTCACTGACTCAGGCAGGGGCGGCAAGTTATATGGGACCCTGGTGCCTGGGCTCCAGTAATATTCAGGGCCCGGGGGCCCGGCTCCACCAATGTCTGGGGCCAGGTCTCTCCCCTGGCCCCACCTGCTGCCCCTGCGCACCTTCTGCAAGTGTCCCCCGGCCCCCATTTGCTGCCCCTGCGCACTTCCCCCGGGCCCCGGAGCGTCCCTGCCTCAAGCCAGTGGCTGCCTCCTACAGCTCCGTGCTGCGCTCTGCTCTGCTGGCTCCCGGCATCAATTGCCGCCGCAGGTCCTAGTGCCCCCCAAGCACTAGGGCCAGGGCAGGCTGACCCCGACCCTGCCCTTCCGCCTCGGACCCTTCCCTTTTCTGGCGGGAGCCTCCAACAGCACAGCGCCCCCCCACCCGCAGTCACCGCTCCTGCCCCATGCTGGGCAAGGGGCAGCCCCACCCCCAGTGAGGCTACAGTGAGGGCAGCAGCAGGGGACGAGGCGCACATGTGATGGCAGCTCCCCCGGCACCCACCACAGGGGAGGTGAGGGGGCTTCCTGGACCTGAGAAGGGACCATGGAGCATATGCAGTGATAGTGTGCTGCCGGGAGGGACAGGGGGGCCCTTCCCCCAGAGCTCGCTGCTGCCAGCGGGGAGAGGGCTGGTGGGAGTCCTCCTCTCTGGCCCCAGCCCCGGGGCAGCCTGTCTGCACCCCAAACTCCTCATCCTCAGCCCCTCCCCACCCCAGAGCCCGCACCACCAGACAGAGCCCTCACCACCCCACACCCCAACCCTCTGCCCTAGCCCTGAGCCCCTCCCACACGCCAAACCCCTCATCACCAGCCCCATCCCAGAGCCCTCACATTTTTAAATTATTTTAAAAAATATATATTGGCTTACAAGGCAGGTGTGGAAGGGTGGGACTTGGACCTGATCTGGGCACCACCAAAAATTATACAAACCTGCCGCCCCTGGACTCAGGGGAGTGGTATGTGATCCAAGCCCCTGCTGGCACTGGCACCTGTCCAGGCCTCCCCGGCACGGAGAGAGCAAAGGCCTCCACCAGCGCTGTTGATGCAGCAGGATGCGGCAAAGGCTCCCCATGATTCCTCAGGGTTAATGGAGCGTCGACACTCCTCTGAGACAAGACAGCGCTCCCCACCACAGTGCCGCAAATCCCTGGGGTCACCGCCCAGATCCTATGCGGCTCACCCCCAGTCATCGGCACTGCAATCGCGGTCGCCGCCACCCAGGCGCAGTTTGCCTGAAGATCGACGTCAGTCTCCATATTACCAGCACCACTCGCCCTCCTACCAGTTGGCCTCTTATTGAAGATCCCCATCACCTGCCGTGTAGGAACACTCCCCATCCCGGCTCCGGTCTCCCAGGTACTGCTACCGATCGCCCCAGTACCACTGCCGCTCATCCCACTCCGGGCACCGGTCTCCGATGGCAGCCATTAGCAGGCACACTCAGGCATCAACAGCTCCTCCATGGTAACCAGAAGGGGACTCCTCAAGTACGGCGGGCTGGGTTAGCCCCTCGCCCAGGTCTCACCAGCATGATAGGGGCTCCGAGACCACGTCAACTTTGGCACAGCAGTGGTATCAAGGCCAGTGGCCAAACCAGTGGCCTTGTTGGGGTAAATGGGGAATGCTGGTCATGGCAATGTCCCCTTCCCAGTGCTCTTTGGCCGCCACCTCAGAGCAACATCAGGTGGCACCAGTAGCATCGGCGACACCTGGCTCAGTGCGTGCAGATCGCTCAGAGGTCGGAGTAGAGGAAGCGATACCCACCCACAAACCTCCCTCCCCAGTGGTGGACGAAGCCCCTACCTGGAAAGAAGATTTCAGATGCTACAGGGCTCTTTGATTTAGCGGATAAAGGCATGAGAAGATCCAATTCTTGGAAGCTATATCAAGAAAATATCAAATTGTAAGTAAAGCACAAATCTTTGACAGTGGTGTTGGAGTGTTGCTCACTCCTCGCTTACAGACAGCCCCCCAACCTGAAGCAATTACTCACCAGCAACTACACACCACAGCACAGAAACACTAACCCATGAACCAATCCCTGTAACAAACCCCGTTGCCTTCTCTGGCCCCATATCTACTCTAGCGACACCATCCTAGGACCAACCACACCAGCCACACCATCAGGGGCTCATTCACCTGCACATCTACTAATGTGATATATGCTATCATGTGCCAGCAATGCCCCTCTGCCATGTACATTGGCCAAACCGGACAGTTTCTATGTAAAAGGATAAATGGACAAAAGTCAGACATCAGGAATAGTAACATACAAAAGCCAGTAGGAGAACACGTCAATCTCCCTGGACATTCAATAACAGTAGCCATTCTTCAACAAAAAAACTTCAAAAACAGACTTCAAAGAGAAACGTCAGAGCTACAATTCATTTGCAAACTTAACACTATCGATTTGGGCTTGAATAGGGACTGGGAGTGGCTGGCTCACTACAAAAGCAGTTTCCCCTCTCTTGGTATTGACACCTCCTCCTCAATTATTGGGAGTGGACAACATCCACCCTGACTAAACTGGCCTTCAACATTGGTTCTCCACTTGTAAAGTAACTCCCTTCTCTTCATGTTCCAATATATATTTATGCCTGTATCTGTAATTTTCACTCCATGCATCTGAAGAAGTGAGTTTTTTACCCACGAAAGCTTATGCCCAAATAAATCTGTTAGTCTTTAAGGTGCCACCGGACTCCTCGTTGTTTTTGTGGATACAGACTGACACGGCTTTGATACTTGTATAATTACAGTTACCATCAACAGCCCATTAGCTGGTTGATCCTAAGTCTGCCATTGTAAGACAAAATTACAAAATCTTCATGCTCTCAAACGTTTAGGAGCAGAAAGACAGCCAGATTTCCACAATGAGCAAACCTTCAAAAAAGTGAACCCAGAGAGACTCCCATTCCGTGTGTGATATTTAATAGACTAGCCAAAGCCTGTTGAGGAAAGGTGAGGCAGCAGAGTCCAGCTTTAACTTCAGGAAAGGTGAAAGGGGCTTAATTACACAACTTCACACCCTATGAAGTGGCAAAGCAGGGAAGCCTGTGAAGTTCCCAGTCAAGCTGTGCTTGCTCTGTCTGGTGCTCAGTGTTCTTCTTTGAGATAGTTGATGTCCTGGTTAGAGCACAGCACTGGACAAAGGAGCTGGTTGCTATTCAATTCCTACTACAACAGGCACTCTGTGGCAAGTGGTTTTCAGTGGTGCAATAAAGGTGAATAATCTCTGTACTTTGGATAACAAATTAGTTGGAAGAGTTTCAGGGATTTTTTTTTTTTTTTTAGCCACAAACCTTCTATGTAGCTAGACAATAAAATCTGCTTTATTTTAACAGTGCTTTGCAAATCAAGAGTAAATGCTGTGACTCTTGTTTCTCCAGCATTGTTACTCTTTGTGTTACTCCCAACAGAAAAACAAACAGGGTATTCATCCGTTCAGTTAATGAATGATCGGTGTGTTTCCTTTGCCCTGGCTGTACACTCAGAGCGCATTAAGGCAGCTGCCATGCGTTCCTTCCCCCTCCCCCAAACATTGGTTTGTGATTACTATTCTATTTTTAATCTGAAGATACTCATCCACAGCTGCTTATGTCTTATGTTTCCCTGATATGACTCGGTGCTCAGCTCTGGGACATTTGTCCAAAGTAGCCAAACACAGAGAAGATTTCAGTTTGTAGCCTAATCTCTGCCATTGCTGATTTATCACTTGTTTTCATGTCATTGTGTGGGAGGCTGTTTTGGCAGTGTTGAAATGATTGGCTGTGCAGGCAGTCTCTCTGTCCAGAGGTATTGTACACAAATCTGACCCAAGCTGCAGAAGGTATTCTTATTATCTAACTAACCTTCAGGAGGAAACAGGGGAAGAATGAAATCTAAATCCTGTGATTTCCAAATTCACTCCAAGTTTGGGTTATTGCAAACATCCTCAGGGCTTGGCTATATTTGCGAGTTAGAGCGCATTAAAGCAGCCCCGGGCACCCTAGCTCACTACCCGTCCACACTGGCAAGGCACGTAGAGCGCTCTGACTCCAGAGCCAGAGCGCTCCTGGTACTCCACCTCGGCGAGAAGATTAATGCTTGGTGCGCATTGGCTGAAACGCCCGGGCATCAGTGTGAACGAGGTGTTGCATTACTGTGCTCTGATCAGCCTCCAGAAACATCCCATAATCCCCTTAAGTCAAGTGCCACTCTTGTCATTGTTTTGTAATCGCTGCAGGAATGCGGATATGCCCTTTGAAAGCTCCGTTTCTGACAGCCGGCTGCTTATCTGCTCCGAGACAAAGCAACCATTACTGTGGAATGCTGTGTGTGAGAGAGAGCAGATAAGCAACTGGCTGTCAGAAACGGAGCTTTCTGACAGGGGGAGGGATAGCTCAGTGGTTTGAGCATTGGCCTGCTAAACCCAGGGTTGTGAGTTCAATCCTTGAGGGGGCCACTTAGGGATCTGGGGCAAAAAAATTGGTCCTGCTAGTGAAGGCAGGGGGCTGGACTCGATGACCCTTCAAGGTCCCTTCCAGCTCTATGAGATAGGTATATCTCCATATATTATATTATATTATATTATTATTAGAGCGGGTGGGGGAAGGGGGGCGTCTGCTGCTGCTGCTGCTGCTGTCTGAACTTACAAGACAGCATGCTGACATGCTCTCAGCCCCCCAAAACCCCACTCTCTCTCCCCCCACATACACACAACACACTCCCTGTCACACTCCACCCCCACCCCCCCACTTGAAAAGCACGTTGCAGCCACTTGCATGCTGGGATAGCTACCACAATGCACTGCTCTCTGTGGCCGTTGCAAGAGCTGCTAATGTGGCCACACCAGTGCGCTTGCAGCTGTCAGTGTGGACACACTGCAGCGCTTTCCCTACTGCGCTCTACGAAGGCTGGTTTAACTCAAAGCACTCTACATCTGGAAGTGTAGCCATGCCCTCAGTTTTCACATTTCCACCACCTTTGGAATACACTATTCAGCTTTTCCTTGAAAGCCTGCTGGCATGGAGAGGCTAAGCCCAGGTAAAATGAAGCAAATGAAGCAAGCACCTGAAATGAAGCAGACTTTATCAATCCTGAGGTGTTAACAGGCCACTTCACCTTGAATGGTCTCTTAGAATATGTGTTAACTACGCTTGCTAAACAATCTGTTCCACCTTTTATTTAGCTGTGAGGCTCTGAGTACCTTTCATGGACCTCAAGGAGAGCTCTGTGTAGCTTGAAAGCTTGTCTCTTTCCCCAACAGAAGTTGGCCCAATAAAAGATATTACCTCACCCACCTTGTTTCTTTAATCAGTCATTTCATTCTCTTCAGTACCTGACTCTAAAGAGGGACACAGCAGCAAAGTGGAACTGTCCTAACCAAACCACTGTGTGACGTTGTGCAGTCTATATGATTTTGTAAAAACATGATAATAAGTGAATATAATGTAATTGGAATAGTTTTATAAAAACATGATAAGTGAGTATAATGTAACTGGAATATGCTTCATGCAAAAGGTATCATCACAAAGCTTATAATCTACTGAGAGTGATCATCCTATTTGTATAAATGTATCACTCTTGTATCTAAAACTAGAAATATAAAATATAACTCTGAGGACCTATTGTAATTATGCAAAGTGTGGGCCATTAATGGTGGTTTGGAATCTTGATGACTCCCATTAACCAGAGCCATTGTCTGCAGATGGCTGAATTTACCTGTGAGTCTTCCTGTATATGTGTGTGCTGGCAAGTGAGTAATGAAGCCTTGCAGTGACATGTGATCATGTCACCTGAACTGGAATCCATCTTTAACCTGGTGCTTTTCCAGTGAGGGGTGGGGGAACCCAGAGGGACAAAGGATTCCCNTCTGGAGCAGACGGGTGTGTCTGGCTTCACCAAGACAGGGAGCTGAAGGCACTGAGCTGGCAGGGAGAACAGGAACAGAAGTAGCCTTTGCACATCAGTCTGGCAGCGCCCAAGGGGGTTTCTGTGATCCAACCCGTCACACACTGCATTCCATCAGTCCTGCTTGGGTTATCAGAACCCCTCCTAAGTTGCTAGTGTATGGAAATCCCTGTGTTTGTGGGTCAGTTTTTTCCTTGACAGCTAGCTTTTGGGAAACCACGGTTTATATTTATAAAAGGGACTTTCTTTAGCGTGTGCTCACACACAGTGCTGCTTACAATTAAATGCAGTGTGCTGAATTTGCTCCCAAGAGCTTTGTAGGTCTGTAACTTCACTGGCCAATCATCTCATCTTTCCCTGGAGTGAAATGCAGCAAATGTCTTTATTAGAGGTATGGAACAGCTTGCGTATGAGGAGAGCTTAATAAGACTGGGACTTTTCAGCTTGGAAAAGAGACGACTAAGGGGGGATATGATTGAGGTCTATAAAATCATGACTGGCATTGAGAAAGTAAATAAGGAAGTGTTATTTTCTCCTTCTCATAACACAAGAACTAGGTGTCACCAAATGAAATGAATAGTCAGCAGGTTTAAAACAAACAAAAGGAAGTATTTTTTTCACACGACACACAGTCAACCTGTGGAACTCTTTGCCAGAGGATGTTGTGAAGGCCAATACTATAACAGGGTTCAAAAAAGAACTAAATTCATATAGAGGATCGGTCCATCAATGACTATTAGCCAGGACGGGCAAGGATGGTATCCCTAGCCTGTTTGCCAGAAGCTGGGAATGGGTGACAGTGGATGGATTACTTGATGATTTCCTGCTCTGTTCATTCCCTCTGGGGCACCTGGCATTGCCTACTGTCGGAAGACAGGATACTGGGCTAGATGGATCTTTGGTCTGACCCAGTATGGTCGTTCNCCTTGACAGCTAGCTTTTGGGAAACCAGGGTTTGTATTTATAAAAGGGACTTTCTTTAGCGTGTGCTTACACACAGTGCTGCTTACAATTAAATGCAGTGTGCTGAATTTGCTCCCAAGAGCTTTGTAGGTCTGTAACTTCACTGGCCAATCATCTCATCTTTCCCTGGAGTGAAATGCAGCAAATGTCTTTATTAGGGGTATGGAACAGCTTGCGTATGAGGAGAGCTTAATAAGACTGGGATTTTCAGCTTGGAAAAGAGACGACTAAGGGGGGATATGATTGAGGTCTATAATATCATGACTGGCGTGGAGAAAGTAAATAAGGAAGTGTTATTTATTCCTCATAACACAAGAACTAGGCGTCACCAAATGAAATGAATAGTCAGCAGGTTTAAAACAAACAAAAGGAAGTATTTTTTCACACGACACACAGTCAACCTGTGGAACTCTTTGCCAGAGGATGTTGTGAAGGCCAATACTATAACAGGGTTCAAAAAAGAACTAAATTCATATAGAGGATCGGTCCATCAATGACTATTAGCCAGGACGGGCAAGGATGGTATCCCTAGCCTGTTTGCCAGAAGCTGGGAATGGGTGACAGTGGATGGATCACTTGATGATTTCCTGCTCTGTTCATTCCCTCTGGGGCACCTGGCATTGCCCACTGTCGGAAGACAGGATACTGGGCTAGATGGATCTTTGGTCTGACCCAGTATGGTCGTTCTTATGTTCTTATGTCCCTCTCGGCTGATGTCTCTTTGGAAACTGTGCAATGACCATCTGTATGTATTCAAAATTACGTAGCTCTTACCACCCTACCCCCCCCTCCACTTGCACCCTGGATAGAAATGTGGTGAAGCAGAGAGAAGTCTCTCCTCTCATGCTGACCCTTGGATGATATTAACAGTCAGTATAGGGGACCATTTGCTGCAGAAACATAGATTATTGTCAACTTGCACTGGATCTGGAGCAATGCAAAATGTTGTGGTCTGCCATAATTTCTCAGGAATTCACCTCCATTTGTATAAAGAAATTGAAGTGCAATGAGTAAAGGGAAGAGACATTCAACAGAGTGAGGAAAATCAAATGAAGGCAAAGGTCCCCCTCCCCAAACATGTTCAGGAGGAGAGAGGGATTGGAGCAGTTGGTTGGGAAGGGGTAAGGAATTCACACTGCTCTGGAATATTTGTATGGATGTTAAAGTGTATTTCTCTGATTCAGTTGGTGACAGCTGCTGAATTGGACCGTTGTTAATTTTGTGTGACCTTTGGATAAGATTTGAGAGCTGCAGCATTTCCTCTCCTTCAACAGGGCTAAGGGTTACTGATGGGTAGCAGGGTGATGACAACAGGAATTGGTGGGAATTATATTTGGAAAAATAAAAAATAAAATGTTAGAAATTCTAATAAGAAATGGCTTGTTCCACATTTCAATCCAGATGCTAATTCCTTGGGGTTTGTACTGTTAAATGTACTGACTTTTCAGCTACTTGTTCCCAAAATACTAGTCTGGAAATGCAATGGTTTGTCTGAATCCTGGCTTCTGGTGGAGAGAGAGACAAATGGGTGGTACAGTGGGGAGGCACCAGATCTGTACACTTTTCCTAGTGAAAATAATGTCTTTGTGTTTTACTACAGGGTAAGGACTATCAGGAAATTCCCTGCCTGGTACCAGAGGCCTTGTTGCCAGCCCTACTGTATGAGTCTGTGATTGTCTTTGGAGCTTTAATGACAAAGGGTGAACCGTGGCTTTGCCATGAGCTGTGAGTGAGGGGCAGTGTGTGGTCATGCTGCCCCTGGAGCAAACCAAGGGGCAGATTGTGGCTCAGAGGCACAGTCTCCTCTCTGGATGGGTCCCCACTTACTCTGAAGGGGAAATACCCCCATTCCAGATCCATACCTAGCATGTCAGCATAGCCAGTGCATTGGGGTGGAGCCAAGGCTTTGACCATTCCCCACATGGCCCCATCCACTCTTCCCCACTTGTGCAAGGGAGTGCTGTCCTTCTCATGCCGCTACCTGCAATCCAGCGCAAGGAATTAAGGTTATGCACTCTTACTTCCTTGTGCAGCTGCCACATCTACCCGAGATCGACCATCATTCCTGAAATGTGACATTGCTTTGTGGTAATAAGTGTTTCAAGCTGTTTTGTGCTGGTACAGGGTGGGCATGAGGAGCCCGACCTTTGCAGGTCAGAGACCTTTGCCAGTAAGGGCAGAGTTTATAAGTCGGTTGCTATAGCTCCAGGGTGGGAAGAAATGTGAGCAGATAGGCTCATGCAGCTTGAAAGATCTGATGTGGTCTTTGTGTGCATCTGCAAATAAAAATAGCCTTTTTATGTTTCCTTTGTATTGTTCCAGTTTTTTGTTTGCTCCCCTTTCTCCATGCTTGTCATTTCCCCTCCCCCAAACACCAGCCCCTGTCTTTTTGTTTTCTTTTTTTCCTTTTGGCATGGGATGGGATGCAATGGAAGAAATGACTTTTCACCCCAATTTTGGCCAGCTCTGGGCTCCAGCAATGGCAGCAGCACTCACTTACCAGAGCTGGGCTTTCTAAAGAGCTGTGCAGCTCTGACTTACTCAGAAAGCTAGTTAGTTGGGCCACACACATTGCCTAAATGCTGACTCATGGGGAGGCCTTTGCATTGGCCTCCTCTGTCCTAAGAGACATGCAGCCTGGTGTTTGGTACAGTTCAGCCAAGGCATTAAAGTCAGCATGTGGTTCCATCCTCACTCCGACTGCTGGGTCCAATTCGCTGCTGGCCTGCTCCTGGTGTTGTTATTTACACTGGTGCAAAGTGGTCAGAAATAGCCCAGCTTTGATGACCTGCCAGTCACATTGTAAAATTCACCTGATAGGGGTTTTTGGAGAGGGGGCTGAGGGTGTCCTGCCTAGAACAATGCAGGGTGGTATAGATTTTTTGTTGCAGGTAGCTGACTGGCAGAGCTCCTGTCTAAATGATTCATTCCATGCTCTTGAGCTTGCTGTAATGCTAATGATATGTTAGGGTGTCTAAACTCTTGGAGAAGTGTTGCTTTTTATTATTTACATCAAAATAAATGAGAACCAATAGGTACTCAGAATAGTAGAGATTTACACAGACTTTGCATGGCTGTAAATGATGATACAAGATGAAGGGCAATGGTGGAACGGATCTGTTATTCCTGAATTTTTCATGTCAGACCCTTCCTGCCCTAAAAAGACTTAGTCTGGAATCTCAATAAATTCTCGTTGTGGGGAACAGGACTAAACAATTGGGTGTCTGTCTTTTCTAATGGTTCTGGAATCCTCCAGTTATGTGCTACCCCATGGAATAGCTTCCAAGCAGCATATTGACACAGAGACACACACAAAAACACCACAAGGCAATCAAGCACACCGGCCCAACCCTCCAAAAAGTCACACAGACACCAATGAGATCAGCAAAACCACAGACAAAAAATATATGGTACATGATAACTAGGGCCCAGAGATGAAAGTAAGCCGGTCCACCCCGGTACGCCGTACCGGGGCGGATCGGCTTCCCCTGGTGGCAATTTAAAGGGCCTGGGGCTCCCAGCAGTGGCTGGAGCCCCGGGCCCTTTAAATTGCTGCCAGAGCCCTGCTGCTGGAGCCCTGGGGAAGCGGTGGCGGGGCTCGGGCGGCGATTTAAAGGGCCCGGGGTGCCTGCTGCAGCTACCGCCCCGGGCCCTTTAACTTGCTGCCGGAGCCATGCTGCCGCTACCCCAGGGCTCTGGCAGCAGGGCTCCGGGGACGATTTAAAGGGCCCGGGGCGGTAGCGGCAGCCGGAGCCCTGGGCCCTTTAAATCGCCGCCCGAGTCCCCGGCTGCCGCGGCTACCCCGGGGCTTCGGCAGCGGGGTTCTGGTGAAGATTTAAAGGGCTCAGGGCTCCCACTGCCGCTACCCTCCGGGGCCCGTTAAATCGCCACCCGAGCCCCACTGCTGGAGCCCTGGGGTAGCGGCGGCGGGGCTCTGGCGGTGATTTAAAAGGGCCAGGGGCTCCCGGCTGCCGCTACTGCAGCAGAGCCCCGGGCCCTTTAAAGCTCTGCCAGAGGCCGGGGCCCCCTCCGATGGTGATTTACAGTGCCCGGGGCTCCGCTGCGGTAGCGGCAGCTAGAGCCCCGGGCCCTTTAAATCACCCCCGGTGCTCCCAGCCGCCTCTGCAACTGGTAGCTCCGGGGTGATTTAAAGGGCCCGGGGCTCCCAGCTGCTGCTGCCCCAGCCCCGGGTCCTTTAAATCCTGATTTAAAGCGCCTGGGGATTTAAAGGCCCCGCCTCTTCCGGTTGAGGCCCCTCCCCTTCCTAAGGACTCCGGAGTACCGGTAAGTCCTTTAAGTTACTTTCACCCCTGCTAGGGCCCTACCAAATTCATGGCCATGAAAAACGCATCATGGACCGTGCAATCTGGCCTCCCCCCATGAACTCTGGTGTTTTGTGTGCTTTTACCCTATACTATACAGATTTCGCAGGGGAGACCAGCATTTCTCAAATTGGGGGTTCTGCCCAAAAGGGAATTGCAGGGGATCACAAGGTTATTTTAGGGGCGTTGTAGTATTGCCACCTTTGTTTTTGCACTGCCTTCAGAGCTGAGCGGCCATAGAGCAGCGGCTGTTGGGTGGACGCTCAGCTCTGAAGGCAGCGCCCCGCCAGCAGCAGCGCAGAAGTAAGGGTGGCAATACCAGACCATGCCACCCTTACTTCTGCGCTGCTGCCTTCGGAGCTGGGCGGCCGGAGAGTTGCAGCTGCTGACTGGGTGCCCAGCTCTGCAGGTTGCAGCGCAGAAGTAAGGCTGGCAGTACCGCAACTCCCCTACAATAACCTTGCAACCCCCCCACACCTCTTTTTTGGGTCAAGACCCCTACAATTACAACACTATGACATTTCAGATTTAAATAGCTGAAATAATGAAATTTATTATTTTAAAAATCCTATGACCATGAAATTGACCAAAATGGATTGTGAATTTGGTAGGGCCCTAATGATAACTCTGTAGAGAAAGGAGACAGACATACTCATAAATTCAGATGCACTCACATACATGCAAACATGGACTCACTTGCATAGAGAGACGCACATATACAGAGGCAGTAACACACACAATTCACACACATGTAAATGCACAGGCACACACACACAGGAACACAGACAAAATGTGAGACAGAGACACACCCAGAGACACATGAGCAGGACCCAGTGGCACATAAACACAGAGCTACAACCACACACATACAAGCACCCAGAGGGTCACATGCATATGATGCAATATTGATATTGCACACACGCATAGTCACAGAGAAGTACCTCCCCCCCCTTTCACTTACACATAGATCTGGTTTGTTATAAACCCCAGTGCTTTCTTGTCTTGTTTTAACAGATGACTGCCACAGCGCAACAGCCGGCTAAGGCACAGCCAGTGCACATCACAACACCCTCGGCAGCAGCCAACACCCCAGTCCCCAGCACTCCTATTGACCCTCAGGCGCAGCTGGAGGCTGACAAGCGAGCTGTCTACAGGTACAGAGAAACTACTGCCAGGCTGCTCTTTAATGTTCCTTCCCATCACTGGAGTGGCATGTTGAGCTATTACTGCAATCTGGCCTGGGGCTAACATGTCAGCAGGAGTCTACAGAGAGGCATTTGCTTAGGCATCCTTGTCAATAGATTTTTCAGGAGGCAGCTTTCAGTTCACCTTAAACTAGGGGAGACCCATGTTCCAGAAGAAAGAGTTCTGCTCTCTTTATTAGCGAAATTAAAGGTACCTACACACCATCGTGCTGAACAATATGCAGGAGACAGTGACTCCAGTGCACCTGGGATGCTAGAGATCAGGAACAATTAATATGTGATGCAAGATATTAGGATGAAATGCTCAGTGGATACTGGGGAATTCTGAATTCCTTCTGTTACTTTCCCTTCCTAATTTGTTTGGCTTCTCACCTGGTTATTCCTTGTACCTCACTGGTCTAAAATGACCATGGGATTCAGTTACCATTGCTTTTTTAAAGGGGAATGTCTGGATAGCAGGATACTATCTGATGCCTGTTTGGTTGCCTCTGTGACATAAGTAGCCAGCCAGACCTGCTCTCACGGTGGGCTCACCCTGCTGTCCAAGCCCCACCTGGGCAGCAGGCTCGCACTAGCAGTAATCACCACGTCTCAGGGCAGAGAGCTAGCCCACATGATAAACCATGTTATCATCCACAGCAGTGGGCTCATCCTCTCCTTAACCCTTCAGCCATCACAACAGGGTGACCTTTGCATTGACCCTTGTGGGTAATTTCCCATCCCTGGCCTCACGTGTAGACACAAGAGGATGAGGCGAACATTTGCTCTTTAAAACTAAAAATTGACTGTATTGTTAACTGCTAACGACAGATGAGAAAGCAGCAGTGCCGCTGAGCAGTGATCCCTGCATTGATACTGTAGGCTCAAGAGGACCTGGGGATTCCTGCTTCTTCATCTGGCACCTTTACACCTGGCTTTATTTCCTCTTTGATCCAAGGAAAAGATTCTGCCAGTTCAGCTTTCAGTGCATCTGGCCCCCTACTCCACTGGCTGGCATACTGGACAACGGGGTGGGCTCCTTGGTGGAGAGATTGAGAGCTGGATTCTGCCCTGCTCTGTCCCTGGGTCAGTCATTTAACTCTGTGCAAAATAGGTGACTATCAGACCAGAATGGCAGCGTTCTGTCCCCGCTTTGCTCAGGTGTATGGAAGGGCAACCGAGGCCTGGAAACTGAGGAACGTTTCTGGTGAAGTGTCTGTAGCTGCATAAAAGCTAAAGTGATGTCTTTTTGTGAGCATTGAAGTAGACTAAACAGCTAGGCACTCCCAGTAAATGCACTTAGTAATTGGGTTAGCTGGTGTTAGTCCAGCAGGTATTTATGAGAAAAGAAAATATCTGGAATAAAAAAAAATGCAACAGAAAGAGCCTCCCTCTGCAAAAATGTCCATGACAGCTGATAGGAGTGGCCTCCTCCTGTCCTACATTATGATTATAGTTATAAAAAGGTTGATCACAAGCTGTAAGAATAATATAATACAGGTATCTAGGTTCTGCTCACTGAAGGTACCATCCGGCCTCAAGAGTAGAGAGTGCCATGGGGCAGGGCAGGATATTTGGTCAGTCTTTAACTGCTCATCCAAGCACTGGAATAAAGGGAGGCTGGTGGTATTAGAGGTACAGCTGCAGTGATGTTTAAGATTGCCTACAATTTTCCATTGTAAGACGGTGTTTTCAGTTGTTACGGTTTTTGCAGACCTTAACCACGCGGGTTGAAATTTTCCATCCTTGTTCTTGGCTTCAGATGCTTTTGTTGTTTTGTTTCTTTTGAAATTTGAGTGAGAACAGTTCCGTTGTTGTTCAGTGAGGTCAGTGACAGGTAGCTTTGCCATTTTTTAAACAGTTTAATGCTTCTATGGTTTGGAGAAGGAACTTGAAACTTGGAAGCCAGAGAGATCCTTTCCACTGTCCCCGTGAAAATTCAGCCACATGTTGTCAAGTTATAAGATACAGAAAGTCCTCAGTTGTGCGTGCACTGTAGAACTTGTTCAGCATTGGTCCCTTAGGGTACATCTACATAGCAAAAAACCCTGTGGCATCACATCTCAGAGCCTGGCTCAACTGTAGAGGTTCCTGCTTGGGCTGGAGCCCAGGCACTGAAACCCAGCGAGGGGGGAGGGTCTCAGAGCCCAGATGCCAGCCCAAACAGGAACCGCTACATGGCTATTTTTAGCCCCACAGTGTTAGCCTGAGTCAGTCTATGCTATTTTTAGCCTGTGGCGCGAGCCCCACAAGCCTGAATCAGTTGACCCAGGCACTGAGAGTCACTGATGTGAGGGGTGTTTTGCAGTGTAGATGTGCCCTTAGTTTTATGAATATTTCAGCCAAACTGTTTGTGCTTCCAGGACCTGCAGAATTTCCTGCATCACGTGAGCTAGTGAGCCACATTAAACACAGCAAAATAGATCCTCCTGCTTCTGTTAATAATCCTTTGTACTTAAACCTTATTATTGAGCAAGACCTCATATGCCTCCTCCTTTTACTGATGAGATTGCACAAAATCACAAAGAACCAGGTATCAAATATGACCCAAGTCTCTTCCACTTAGCCACACCGCCTCTCAAAATGCAAATACCAACTCTGTGCAGTTGGTTAGGATATTTGTAAGATATCCTACCTACCCACTTTTGAGATGCACACATCAGTGAGCACCATGTAAATCCAAAACACCATTGACATCCAAGAGTCTAAACTCTCAGGGCTTGTCTACTCTTAAAATGCTACAGCGGCACAGGTGTGCTTCTGTAGCGCTTCAATGTAGACACTATCTGTGCCGACAGGAGGGATTTTCCTGTTGATGTAGGTAATCCACCTCACTAGAAGCGGGATTTGGGTTGAGGGAAGAATTCTTCTGTCAACCTAGCGCTGTCTACATAGGGACTTAGGTCGGCTTAACAACGCTGCTCAGCTGGTGTGAATTTTTCACACCCCTAACCATAGGCACCAACTTCTGCTCCTGCCAGTGGGTGGTTGACCTCCCTCTGCCCCCGGCCCCACCCCCATTCCATCCCTTCCCCCAAGTCCCCACCCCCGCCCTGCCTCTTCCCACCCCTGCTCCGCTTCCACCTCACCCTCATTCAACCCCTTCCCCAAGTCTCCACCCCCACCCCGCCTCTTCGCTGCCTCCTCCCTTGAGCGCGCTGTGTCCCCGCTCCTCCTCCTGAAGTGCTGGGAGGGAGGTGGAGGAGCAGCGCACTCAAGGGAGGAGGCGAGGGGAGCTTGACTGCCAGTGGGTGCAGAGCACCCGCAGATTTTTTCCCGTGGGTGCTCCAGCCCCGGAGCACCCACGCAGTTGGCACCTATGCCCCTGACCAATGTAGTTAATCCGACATAAATTTCTAGTGTAGACCAGGCCTATGTCCCCTGATCTTCTAGAACCTGATTTCCAACATTCTGCTGGAGGCTAGTGAACAGTTGTGCAAAACACTGGCGAAGTATGCGTCATCTCACCCTCTAGCGACTGGTGTGCTTAGAGAACAATAGCCTACTACTGCTACCAGCTAATGACATTAGTTCTTCAATTCAGGTGGTTGAAGTCAGGAGTGTGGCTCAGAACGTTCTGGGTTCAAACCCCTGCCGGGAGTCTATGGTTTCACATGATGGAATTCCTTTCTTTTATTAGTTTTTTTCCCCTTGTATTCCCTTGTGTGTACACATTATGATGCTAACTTCAGTTACATGATGCTCCACCACTGCATGCTATGTTAACAGATGATGACACCACTGAAGTATTTGGCCCTCGGGTGTGGAACTTCCTCCCTGTGAAATCTCCCTTACTCCCTCTGGCCCTGAATTTTAAAAAGCACCAAGTCACTTTTTCCCCAAAGGGGTTAGAGGTTGTCCCGTATTAGTTTCCTTTCATTACTGCATTGCCATCCTGTGTATTCGAACCTTGTCATAGGGCAGTCCCACCTGGAGTGCCCTCCTGCAGCAGGTCACAGCATGCCAGGTGCACCTGCCTCACTTGTGCCTTTCAAAAATCCCGCAGACTCCACCACAGGCTCCCTTGCCTCAATAGTACTGCTCCTTGGGCCTGGTTTATTACAAAAATACTCTAACACCAAGGCCCCGTCCAGACTACCCGCCCGGATCGGCGGGTAGCCATCGAAGTATCGGGGATCGAATTATCGCGTCTTGTCTGGACGCGATAAATCGATCCCCGAACGCGCTACTTCGAACTCCGGTACTCCAGCAGGGCGAGCGGAGTACCGGAGTTCGAAGTGGGAGCCGCGAACTTCGATCGCGGCGCCGCGCGGACGCGAGGTAAGTCGCGTTAGTTCGAACTAAGGTACTTCGACTTCAGCTACGCTATTCGCGTAGCTGAAGTCGAAGTACCTTAGTTCGATCCCGCCCCTAGTGTGGACCAGCCCCAAGAGTCCCAAACATAGTCCTAAAACCCTGCTCTGTGTGGCAGAAACACCTCACCAGCCTCTCCCCAGACTCTGGTGTCACCCACCACCCCTGTGCTCTCGGGCCCCCCGCCAAGGGCAGGTGGAGGGTCTGCCAGGGCTCCCCACAGCAGCCTGGATGGCTGTTACCCTGGCCAGGCTCTGGCTTGCAGCCTGACCAGGGGGGCAGGGCCTTGGAGCGAAGAGGAGGGGCAGGCCCACAGAGGGGGCAGGGCCTCATGGCCCTCCTACTTTCATGAGGATCCAGCACCCCTGGAACACTTCTGCTTCTCCACCTGTCCCTCTGGTCTCTGGCAGCTCTCCACTGCCCTTCCGGACTGATCCAGGCAGCTCTGACTCAGCAGGTCTCCCCTAGTCACAGCCTCCCTGACCATTTATAGGCCCTAGGTGCTGCCCTGCCCTCTTAATTGGCAGGATGGGAGCATCTGCTTTGGCCCAGGAGAGCTGGGCCTACTTCATTTACAGAGGCCAGGCACCCTGCCTGGGACAAACCCCTTGGGAGTTTTGCTTTGGGAGTTTCCAGATATTGTTAATTACATTTGTATGATGTTTTTATTTATGTGTATTATGTAGTTCAGCCCCCTGAGCTCCTCAGTGGCAGTAGAGGGGACTTCAAAATAAAAGTTGTTGTTGTTGTTATTCCCCATCCCTCACTTATGTGATGGGTATATTTGATCTTCACGGTCATGACCCTGTCTTGTTTAATTTATACTGACCTTTTTATTCTGCCATGTGCAGCTTGAGAAGAGTATAGATGTACTGGACAAAAGAAGAAGAAATGGTCTATGGCAGTTAAAAAAACCCCCGAAAACAACAACATCTCCTGAGCAATTTTCCCCTCAGTCTTTTCAGAAGCAGCAGAACAAGAGAGATGCCAGTTCTCTCCCCTTGCTGGAAACCCTAGTACAGAGAGGGAGATTCAGCTGGTGTCAGTAAGCACATCCTGCTGCACAGGCACAAGCCTATGTGCATTTGTTTGAAGGCCAGAGTCAGCCTGGGGCTCTTAGACTTTGGGGACTTTGTTTTGATGTTTCCAGATTGCTGGCAGCCTGTTGCAGGCACCACTTCTCTCTTTCGCTCTCATCTGAGATCAATCTCTTTATTATTTCACCTTTGGGGTTTGTAACTTACTGCTTAATGTTTTTTAACAACATTGTAAACAGGATTAATAATTTTAATCAGTGTTAGCAAGCTGCTAACAGCAGCATTTCTCTCAAATACGTTGGAGATGTACTTGGGGGTTACAGATTAGGGATTTACCAACGTATTTCCAAGGAACTGTTGAATGCTAAGAAGAGGCACTTTTCTATATATTTTATATCAATTGTCAATTCTTCCCCCCATGTTCCAATGTTGGCTGGACGTGATGGCAATGCAAAGTGGAGTTCACTGCACGCGTCCTATTAAAACCAGTGGGAGTAGGTACCAAGGACATAGGGAAAGGTAGGAGTGAGGTCCTGGAGGCCAAACTTAAGGTGCTAGGTAAGAGATTAAAGTCCAGGACCTCCATGGTAGAATTCTCTGAATGCTTCCAGTTCCATGCGCAGGGCCAGTTAGACAGGCAGAACTGCAGGGTCTCAATGCGTGGATGAGACAGCGGCGTTGGGAGGGGGGATTTAGGTTTATTAGGAACTGGGGAACCTTTTGGGAAAGGGAGAGCCTATACAGGAAGGATGGGCACCACTTAAACCAAAATGGAACCAGATTGCTAGCATGTAAAATTAAAAAGGTAGTAGAGAAACTAAGGGCTGGGGGAAAGCCGACAGACACGGAGGAGAACACAGTTCAGATAGAGACGTCCCTTAGGGGAGGATCTATTAATGGGGATTCTCTATATCAGGGGTCGGCAACCTTTCAGAAGTGGTGTGCCGAGTCTTCATTTATTCACTCTGGTTTAAGGTTTCGCGTGCCAGTCATACATTTTAACGTTTTTAGAAGGGCTCTTTCTATAAGTCTTTAATATATAACTAAACTATTGTTGTATGTAAAGTAAATAAGGTTTTTAAAATGTTTAAGAAGCTTCATTTAAAATTAAATTAAAATGCAGAGCCCCCTGGACCGGTGGCCAGGACCCGGGCAGTGTGAGTGCCACTGAAAATCAGCTCGCGTGCCAAAGGCGGCACGCGTGCCATAGGTTGCCTACCCCTGCTCTATATCCTAGTAAAGAGGAGAGGATAGAAGATGGTAAAGTACAGGTAGGAACTGAAGAGAAAGTCAAATGAAAAAGAATCCCATTAACGTACATCACATGAAGGCAGACAACTAAATATTGACACATTTTATAAGTGCTTGTATACAAATGCAAGAAATCTAAATACTAAGGGCTTGTCTACACTTATTCAATCCCCATCGCTATCGATCCGCCAAGGGTCATTGGTATTACATATTCTTGTAGCAAACCCCAGAACTCTTGGGACCTAGACGGGGCTCATTTTGCCTTCCAGCAACACATCACTGCTGATATTCTTGATCTTCTGTAATCAGGTTTCAGACTAGGCTGTGGCACAGTAACAGCACTGCTTGTGCCTATGGACAATCTCTAAACTGTTTTCAGCACTGGCAATCCCAAATAACACCTAACCAGGAACAGACAGTGTAGCACTCAGGTGGCTTCCACCATTCCTTTCACACAGTTCTCAGAGACTCATGAGTTTGTTCAACATCTTCATTAATGACCTAGATGATGGTCTGGATTGGACCCTCAGCAAGTTCGCAGATGACACTAAGCTGGGGGGAGAGGTAGATACGCTGGAAGGTAGGGATAGGATCCAGAGTGACCTAGACAAATTGGAGGATTGGGCCAAAAGAAATCTGATGAGGTTCAACAAGGACAAGTGCAGAGTCCTGCACTTAGGAAGGAAGAATCCCATGCACTGCTACAGGCTGGGGACCGACTGGCTAAGCAGCAGTTCTGCAGAAAAGAACCTGGGTTTTACAGTGGATGAGAATCTGGATATGAGTCAGCAGTGTGCCCTTATTGCCAAGAAGGCTAACAGCATATTGGGCTGCATTAGTAGGATCATTGCCAGCAGATCGAGGGAAGTGATTATTCCCCTCTATTCGGCACTGGTGAGGCCTCATCTGGAGTATTGCTTCCAGTTTTGATCCCCACCCCACACACACACACAGTACAGAAAGGATGTGGACAAATTGGAGAGAGTCCAGCAGATGGCAACAAAAATGATTAGGGGGCTGGGGCACATGACTCATGAGGAGAGGCTTATTTAGTCTGCAGAAGAGCAGAGGGAGGGGGGATTTGATAGCAGCCTTCAATTACCTGAAGGGGGGTTCCAAAGAGGATGGAGCTCGGCTTTTCTCAGTGGTGGCAGATGACAGAACAAGGAGCAATGGTCTCAAGTTGCAGTGGGGGAGGTCTAGGTTGGATATTAGGAAAAACTATTTCACTTGGAGGGCGGTGAAGCACTGGAATGGGTTACCTAGGGAGGTGGTGGAATCTACATCTGTGATAAATGAAGGGGGGTTAGCTCCCTTTTGTGGACACCCAGCCAGCCAGATACCTGTAAAATCTCTGTTAGTAGTGTGGCAAATTGCCAGCACTACTATGATGGGTCTCACGCTTTCTCTTCTGGGGGGGAAGGGGGGGGGTCAGGGTGCCGTTTCTTGCCCCTGAACCAGGATATTAACTGCCCCACTAGTGTCCTAGAGGAGGGGAGTGGAGAGGGAGGGACCCGGGCACGCCCTCTACTCCGGGTCCCAGCCCAGGGGCCCTAGGGATAGTGGTAAACCACTTGAACTAGCGGTTCCTTCCGCTGGGCTACTTCCCTCTCCTGCCCTTCAGCTTGTGGGAGCTTCCTGCCCTCCCTCTGCACAAGCCAGGTGTCCCTTTACCTAGGGTCTTGGTCTTCTTTGCTCAACCCAGCACTTCTCCAAACTTTCCTCTGCTTCCCTCCCCACTGCTCTCTGCTCCAACACCAATCCTCTCTGCTCCAACTCCTTCAAACTGTTCGGAAGGGAGTGGGCATCTGACCAAAGATTGAAGCAGGGGGTTTATCAGGTGACTGGCTTCAGGTGCTCTAATTGGCTTCAGGTGCTCTAATTAATCTGTAGCAAACTTTCTTCCCTCTACAGGGAATAAGGCTCCCTTTTAACCCTCTCCTGCTGCTCTCTGGCCAGGCTGTATCACAGTAGCTGTTCTCTACTTGCTTTACCTGTAAAGGGTTAAAAAAAAGCCCATAGGTAAAAGGAAGGGAGTGGGCATCTGACCAAAAGAGCCAATGGGAGGGCTAGAACTTTTTAAAATTGGGGAAAAAAACTTTCCCTTTGTCTGTCTCTCTGTTGTTCTCCGGAGAGAGGAGACGCAGAGCAGGAACAGGGCTGAACTATGCTGTAAGAAGCTTTAAGCCAAGTATGAAAAACCATCAGATCATACCTAGAAACTACTTATTTGAAACCCCCAGATATGTAAGTAGATCAGGAAATGTCTAGGAAGACGCAGTTAGGTTTATCTCTTTTATTTCTTTATGGCTTGTGGACTCCTTTGTGCTAACCCCAGGTGCTTTTGTTTTGCTTGTGACCTTTAAGCTGGACCTCAAGAAAACCATTCTTGATGCTTAATTATTATATTTGCTCTTTTTAAATCTAGCAATAGCTTAAGTTCCAGATGTATTTTCTTTCTTTTTGTTTTTAATAAAATTTACCTTTTTTAAGAACAGGACTGGGTTTTTTGGTGTCCTAAGAGGTTTGTGCACATGTTGTTTAATTAGCTGGTGGCACCAGCTGATTTCCTTTGTTTTCTTTCTCAGCTCTTCCCCGGAGGGGGGTGAAAGGGCTTGAGGGTACCCCACAGGGAGGAATTCCGAAGTGCACCTTCCTGGGTCCAAAGGGGTTTTTTGCACTTGGGTGGTGGCAGCATCTACCCATCTAAGGTCAGAGAGAAACTGTGACATTGGGAGTTTAATACCAGCCTGGAGTGGCCAGTATTAATTTTTAGAATCCTTGCAGGCCCTCACCTTGTGCACTCGAAGTGCCAGAGTGGGGAATCAGCCTTGACCACATCCTTAGAGGTTTTTAAGGCCCAGCTTGACAAAACCCTGTCTGGGATGATTTAGTTGGGGTTGGTCCTGCTTTGAGCAGGGGGTTGGACTAGATGACCTCCTGAGGTCTCTTCCAACCCTAATCTTCTATGATTCTATGATTCTCAGAAATTAAGCCTTGTGAGGCTCAGCACTGTCTCTTCTCCTTTTTGGCACACATGTGAACCCTCCACGTTGGCTTGTGGGATAATGCAGGCTCCAGCACAGCCAATGTACAGATATAGTTGTGTCACTGGCTGACCAGGTGATACTGGAGTGTATTCAGGTCAATTCCGTTGTGTAGATCAAAGTAATGGTTGGATGTATAAATGTGGATTCAGATGTTTAAACTTCATGAAAACTTGTGGAATGTTACTGGTATTGTTTTCACTTATTTATTCCTGCCATAATGTAATAGCAAACATTTACATGGTAAACACCCTTGTAACTAAATTACCTATCATTTGATACACTGACCACTTTTTTTACCGTGAAAAATATTCTACACATGATAAATATATATCGTCAACAAAATAGTAATAATGATCATGATAACAATTTTAACCAAATACTTCATTTTGGAATCATTATAAATGTTTACTAGTGTTTTTTTCTCATTCAAACTGCAGTTGAGTGTCCTAAACTGAGTAATAGAGGTCGCTACTTGTCATTGCCATTTCTATCTGCAAATACTGAAGCTGATTTTGTCAGGTCAGTGCAACACCCCACACTGCCTTGGGGTGCCCAGAATATGGGGCATGGCAGTTTGGCACTGTTACAGACACATCTCATAGCTGTACAAGGTGCATCATTCTCACAAGAGCATGGTGTTTAACTGGACCAACAATGTCCTGTGGTGGCTAGGCATGGTGCTTGAGGTCATTTATGTTTGCGATGTCTTCCACCAGCCACAGCATATGTGGAGGCTGAGTCTTGAGCAACTCTGATTTCAGGATGATCCCAGTTATGCCACCAGGGCTCAGTCCCTACCTCATGAAGGTGGCTTCAATGCACGTCACTCCAGAAGCATAAAAGAAAACAAAAGATGAACGAAGAAAACAGTTGGCCGTGTTTTTGGCTTATAACCTGTTAATGTCTATAATTGTCCAATATTTGAAAAGTAATTCTCATGAATGAATATGTAAGAATTTGTTAAATGAGCCTGTTGTGAGAGCCTGCTGTGAGAGTGCTGTCTCTCATTTTGGAGGGAGGATGGGGATGGCAGGATATACTGCTAATACAGACATATGTACCTCCTGCTTAATTATGTTTGTTAACAAAATAATTGTCTGAAGTTTTCATTAAAAATAATTGAATTCAATGAACGTGGTTTCACTGTCATCTGGCTTGTGAATCACGAGAGGAGTGGTAATAAGTGTTCAGATTTCAGAATGTTTACCAGTGACAAGGGTGCTCAGGCAGTTTCTTTGAATTTAAGGTTTTGATATTCAGAATCTACAAAAAAGAACAACTGTATGGACGCTAAGACAAGGTACTGCCAAAAACTTGCTTTTGGCTACCAGAAGGTCCTGTTTAATGTCCCGTTTGATGGAGGTGGTATTGTTTGTTGATGGGCCTATGGCCTGTGGATGGAAAAGTTAATAGACCCTGACTGGATCTCTGCTCTGAAACATACTCACTTGTCTTGGCTTACATTCTATCTTTTTAAAAATTCATCATATAATTCATATTTTGGTTACATATCCATATGATATTTAATAAGTCCCTCTGTTCATCACACTGCATTGAAACAAATTGATTTTTCTATCTCACCTTCCACACTCAGGGGAGCTCCCACATAGCCTTACCCACTTGCACCCATTTATTGAGACAAGGAATATGGGCCAGACTACCAGGGCCAACCTGTCCTGGCTGGGCATTTCACCATGCTCACACATTGTAGCTAGGCACTGCAGGGCTGGTAAGGATTGCTCCTATCATGTGCCAAACACAGGCACTAGAAGAAGTGGTTTTGATTACATGCCCTGCCTCGCCACCACAGAACATGTTGGCCTAATCAAGCACCATGCCTAGGCAACTCAGGTCATGTGGGGAGTGGGTTCAGCTTAGGAATCATTGCAGAGTATGTGGGTAGTGAATCTGATCACAATTTGTGTCTGGCCTCTGTAGTGCCTCTTTGGGAGCAGGTCCAACTGTGTGCCAAAACCAGGTCGAATTGCACCCAGTGGTGAAACTGCCTGAACTCTGGCATCTTCTGCTTTTGTTGATTTCAGTCCGTTAACATTGTTGTAATAGACGGTATATTTGTATTTTATAAAAGGAAGTCGAGGGAAGAGGGGGAATCAATTGCTGTCATTCAGGATAGAAAAGAGAAATGGAGCCAGGATGAAGAGTGGAAGAGTTGAATGGTTCACTGGAAACCTTGTACATCACACTGAATGCCTGGAGGTTAAGTGGGGGAGGGATTAAATTAAAATTTCTTGCCTCTGGAGAGCATGACAGTTCAAAACCACATTGGGGGGTTTCATTTCATGTCAATAAATTTAACAAGGCCCCATTCAATTCAAATTAATGCCTGAGCTCCTAGCTTTTATGCTCTGCTCTTAAAGAACAGATAAAGGAAAAATATTTGGGTATCTTAATTTATTCTCTCACACACACATGCACACACACACTTGGAAACCCCAGCAGAATCATTCTGAGAGAGGTATTTTTGTTCAGCAAAAGATAGAAGAAGGGAAGCTGAATGAGGCACATGATATGCTGCTAACTTATGTGTGCATAGAGCAATGTGTTAATAAAATGTATTGCTTCCCTCTGATCTGAAATATGGGAAAGAAGTCTGATTCTAATTGGATCATATGGGAGCTTCTCTTTAGTTAATCAGCAAGGCAGCAGCACTAAAGAGCCTCTTTGGCTGAGATTAATGATTGCAAAATAATCTTAGAAGATTTGAGGATCAGATGCACATCTGTGCTAATTGTATTTATTTTTGTAGCGCTCAAAATGAGGTGCCCTGAAGTTTTCACTGCCATAAGCTTGGGATGCCAACATTGCTCACATGTGGCAAAACCATTCAGGAAACTTGGTAGCACTCCTCATATCATCACATATTTTGCTCACACTACTTACTGTGTTGGGCTCTTCAGTCTCCCCCCACTTTTCCCCTCTGAAATACACTAGTTACTATGGAAACAGTGATATCATCAGTATGGGAGGAGCTTAGAATGTCTTCAGATGTAATGTAAAGCCAGTTAATAACTGATACCTGGGTTTGGGAAATTCTCAGGGTTACTTTATCTGTGACAGTACTAGCAGGGAGGGTTCTCACATGGGATGAACACTCACAGGTGGAGTTCATACTTCGATTACTCCCAAAATGGGATTTCCGTTCAAACCTCTATTGCAGTCACACGTACTGTAAGGTAGGTGTTGCAAAAAAAAAGGCAGGGGGGGAGGGATAGCTCAGTGGTTTGAGCATTGGCCTGCTAAACCCAGGGTTGTGAGTTCAATCCTTGAGGGGGCCACTTAGGGATCTGGAGCAAAAAATTGGTCCTGCTAGTGAAGGCAGGGGGCTGGACTCAATGACCTTTCGGGGTCCTTTCCAGCTCTATGAGATAGCTTAAATAATAACATATGGAGATATACCTTACTAAGAGAGAAAACAAAGAGGAGGAATAAATGCTTAATCTTTAGCATAATAAAAGATTAATGGCGGGGGTGGCACCCAACACCAGCGTCTTTAACTGGTTTTGTCTAATATATTTATTCATGATCTAGAAAAGGGGGTGAGCATGGGGGGGCAAAATTTGCAGAAGATACAAAATTATGTAGGTTCATCAGACCCAGGGAAAAGTGAGTAATGTCAGAAGGCCTAAACCAAACTAGATGAATGGGCAACACAATGGCAGGTGAAATTCAACTTTGTTAAAAAACAAAGCAATGTACGTTGGAAGAAATCATCAGGAAAATGACCTGGAGATCATTGTGGAGGGTTAGACTCATAGAAGATTAGGTTTAGAAGAGACCTCAGGAAGTCATCTAATCCAACCCCCTGCTCAAAGCAGGACCAACCCCAACTAAATCATCCCAGCCAGGGCTTTGTCAAGCCGGGCCTTAAAAACCTCTAAGGATGGAGATTCCACCACCTCCTGAGGTAACCCATTCCAGTGCTTCACCATCCTCCTAGTGAAAAAGAATTTCCTAATAGCCAACCTAGACCTCCCACACTGCAACTTGAGACCATTGCTCCTTGTTCTGTCATCTGCCACCACTGAAAACAACCTAGTTCCATCCTCTTTGGAACCCCGCTTCAGGTAGTTGAAGGCTGCTATCAAATCCCGCCTCAATCTGGTCTTCTGCAGACTAAATAAGCCCAGTTCCCTCAGCCTCTCCTCATAAATTATGTGCCCTAGCCCCCTAATCATTTTCATTGCCCTCCGCAATGAATTGGACTCTCCAATTTGTCCACATCTTTTCTATAGTGGGGGACCCAAAACTGGATGCAGTACTCCAAATGTGGCCTCACCAGTGCTGAATAGAGGGGAATAATCACTTTCCTCGATCTGCTGGCAACGCTTCTACTAATGCAGCCCAATATGCCATTAGTCTTCTTGGCAACTAGGGCACACTGTTGACTCATATCCAGCTTCTCGTCCACTGTAATCCCCAGGTCCCTTTCTGCAGAACTTCTGCTCACCCAGTCGGTCCCCAGCCTGTAGCAGTGCCTGGGATTCTCCCATCCTAAGTTCAGGACTCTGCACTTGTCCTTGTTGAACCTCATCAGATTTCTTTTGGCCCAATCCTCCAATTGGTCTAGGTCACTCTGGACTCTATCCCTACCCTCCACCATATCTACCTCTCCCCCCAGCTTAGTGTCATCCACGAACTTGCTGAGGGTGCAATCCATCCCGTCATCCAGATCATTAATGAAGATGTTGAACAAAACCGGCCCCAGGACCAACCCCTGGGGCACTCCGCTTGATACCAGCTGCCAACTAGACATTGATCACTACCTGATGATCTAGCCAGCTTTCTATCCACCTTATAGTCCATTCATGCAATCCATACTTCTTTAACTTTCTGCCAAGAATACTGTGGGAGACCGTTTCAAAAGCTTTGGTGAAGTCAAGGTATATCACGTCCACTGCTTTCCCCATATCCACAGAGCCAGTTATCTCATCATAGATACCAATCAGGTTGGTCAGGCATGACTTGCCCTTGGTGAATCCATGTTGACTGTTCCTTATCACCTTCCTCTCCTCCAAGTGCTTCAAAATGGATTCCTTGAGGACCTGCTCCATGATTTTTCCAGGGACTGAGGTGAGGCTGACCCGTCTTTCTTTCCTGTTTTTAAAGATGGGTAGTATATTTGCTTTTTTCCAATCGTATGGTACCTCCCCCAATCATCACGAATTTTCAAAGATAATGGCCAATGACTCTGCAATCACATCAGCCAACTCCCTCAGCACCCTCGGAAGTATTGCATCCGGCCCCATGGACTTGTGCATGTCCAGATTTTCTAAATAGTCCTTAACCTGGTCTTTCACCACTGAGGGCTGCTCACCTCCTCCCCTTTCAGTGCTGCCCAGTGCAGCAGTCTGGGAGCTGACCTTGTCTGTGAAGACCGAGGCAAAAAAAGCATTGAGTACTTCAGCTTTTTCCACATCGTCTGTCACTAGGTTGCCTCCGCCATTCAGTAAGAGTCCCACACTTTCCCTGACCTTCTTCTTGTTGCTAACATATCTGTAGAAACCCTTCTTGGTACCCTTCACATCCCTTGCTAGCTGCAACTCCAATTGTGCTTTGGCCTTCCTGATTACACCCCTGCATGCTCGAGCAATATTTTTATACTCCTCCCTAGTCATCTGTCCAAGTTCCCACTCCCTGTAAGCTTTCTTTTTGTGTTTAAGCTCAGAGAAGATTTCTCTGTTAAGCCAAGCTGGTCGCCTGCCATATTTGCTATTCTTTCTGCACATCAGTTCATTGAAAACTTCTGACTAATGTGCAATGGCAGTGGGAAACACAAACAAAATATTACACTATAAAAAGAATGGGATAGAAAACAGTACCAAAAATATTAAAATGCCATCATATACATCTGTGGTGTATCTTCACCTGGAATACTTGTGCTCAATTCTAGTCACTCAAGATTAAAACAAAAAAAAGCATCGCAGAAATAGAAGGAGGTTGTAGAGAGGTGATAGGAATGAGTAGAGGCACGGACAACAGACTTCCACATGAAGAAAGACTGGGGAAAATGGAACTGTGTAGTTTAGAGAGGGTACAGCTGTATAATAAGATTCTAGGATTGTCACTCCTTGTGTTATGCTGTAGGCAAAAATGTCTGTTGAGTTAGTGTGAAGCGATGGAAACAGCTACAGGCATGGATGAGAGCTCTTTTTGTTCAGAATGCGACCAGGTTAAATCATCACTGGGTTCCACAGTCTGTTATCACTCCGTTTTTAAGTTCTCAGCCATTTTGACATTACAAATTACACCCATGTGGTGTACAACTACTATAAGGCATGTATCTATGCCATGCCAAGAATCCCAGAGCACTGTGATATCAGAGGTAAATCAACCAATCAACATTAGGTTACACTTAACTTGCATGCTACAGTTTCATTGGTTGTATGAGGAAAGCTGCACAGATGATGGATTACTTGGCCAACTGGCACACCCAGGCACGCAACTAACACCCACACAAATCAACACAAATCTCCCAGGACAACCCCACTCTAGACCCAAATCAGTACAATCACCCTCACCACAACACAACCAGCACAAACAATAACCCCACACATCACTCTGAAGCCTAGAATGTCTGTTGAGTCAGTGTGTTGTGATGGAAACAGCTACAAGCATGGATGAGAGATTTTTTGGTTCAGAATATCACCAGGTTCAGTTGACACTGGGATTCACAGTCTGTTACTGTCCCATTTTGAAGTTCTCAGCCATTTTTGGCTGTTTTACACTCATGACTTTACAAATTACAGTACAGTACATGACTTTACAGCAACAGTACTGGCTCTCAGCTACTAGTGATAAAATAGCTTCAAGGACTTCTGAACAAGAACAAGAGACATTCAATGAAACTGAAAGCAGCACATTTAAACTGATAAATAGAAGTGCTTTTTCACAATGTATAATTATGTTGTGGAACTTCCAGCCACAAGATTCATCGGGATAAAGTGTTTAGTTCCGCCTGCAGAAAGTTTACAGTCTTAATAGACAAGACAGACAAAGAGTGGGAGGAGAAACAGAGACTTCTCCAGTGTGACACAGCTGATCGTTGATAGGGCCAGGACTAGAACTCACGTCTTCTGCATCCCACTACAGTGGAAAATGTCACACTTCAGGGTAACTGCGGCTGAATTTTTCCCTTGTGGCCCAGTAAGGTCCCCCCACCATAGGTTCTTGTCACCTCAACTGTCGTGTCTTTTAGGTAGAGGCCTGCATCTCTTTACCTCCTGACCAGGGTTTTTCCAGGCTGCACAGTTCCGTGCATACATTGTGAATTCCCCAGCAAGCCAGACTGCCTAAATGGCCAGCATCTGCGCTTTGTTTTCTTTCCAGAGACTATAAACAGCATAATTGCCTACAGTCCCTGCCACACAGCCCATTTTAAGCAAGAGCATTTGTTCTTAAGGTGAAAGCATTACAGAAAAACATATTAAAACAATAAAAGAACCTACACACGTGCTAACAAGCTTACCAGAGATCACCCCCTCATTCCAGCTTGGCAGATGGTCAGTCCTTCAAACCCTAGCAAGGGCTTTTTCTGTGGTTATAAGTTTATAATAGCATTTTGCTCAGAAAAGGAACCAAAATGCATAAGTTAGTCTTTTCTTTATACAGCTTGGATCTTTGGAGGTATAAATAGGTAATCAGTCAGGCAATGGGTTCTCTCCTCAGGGCATAACTTCAAAAGTTTAGGTTTGGAGGTAGGAAATTTCATTCCCCTCCCCTCAGGTGTTTCCTAGGAAACCCATTTAGCTTTGTCCCGAAAGTTCCTTCTTGTGTGGCACATTGCTTAAAATAGCCCTTTGAAGCTCATAACACTTCCCAGGGTTTACATTGGCCACATCTCCTCCCTAAAGAAGTTACATATAATCCCACAATAATATATACATTTTGCATTTATAATACAATGGACTCCAAAGCTATTTAAACTTAATTCAATAAGCTCTCCCAAAGATATTGCAGGATATTGCCATTTCTGTCACAGAAGGCATATTGCCCATTGTCCACTGATAGAGATGGCAATATGCAACATTAGCATTACTGGAAATAAGGCAACTAGAACTGATCTGGCGGGAGAAGTGCTAGGAGACTGGTGTAACAGCAAAGTGAACTAAGCAGCAAAAGCCTCGTGAAGGACAAAAAGGAAGAAAGAATTTTTCTGAGTTTAAAGGGTTGGTTAAAAATAAACATGTTTCTTTTCAGCTGCTAAACCTAGTTCGTCTTAGTGGAAAGAAGTATTTGTTACGTTTAGGGAAGTGGCTCATATTTAATGCTGATCTGCACTTATTTCCCCATTTAGTTATATAGCCATTTGTGCTAAGAAGTTTTCTTCTGCCAGTGAGTGGTTAGTGCTTTCACTTGAACATCCAAAGTAATGTGTTTTCTGACAGATTGATGGCCACTGCTGATAATTTACACTTTTCTTGGCCACAATGGGGTTTTTTTTCAAAGCAATGTTCATCTCTAATCAAACCAGCTCCTTGCATGGACACACTGGGCTACAAATGTTTCCATTGGGAGATTTTGATGTGAAGTTGTTTGCTTCCAAGGGTTCCTGGAGAAATGCTAGATGTGATCTTCAAACTACACTTTGAATATTTTAAATAATTGTAAAATTTATCTTATAATGTGATAGTGAAACTTGGAGCTTTATTAAGACCTTACTATCTAACCTCAAAGTTTTCATAAACAGCTGCCTTAGATAAATCCTCAATATTGGATAGCTAGAAAAATCACAAGCCAAGAATTCTGGAAGAGGACGAAATAGAAACCAATAGGACAGGAAATTATGGAATGAAAAGGGAGATGGCTAGGTCATATATGTAGGAAAGACCTGAATAACATAACAAGACAGGCTCTGGACTAGGACCTCCAGAGCAGGGGCGACAGGGTGAACCAAGGATAAGATTTAAATGCACAATAGAAGCAGAATTGAAAGAGAACGAGAGAGAGATCTTATAACAAAACCTGAAAAGCCTTCTGAAACTTTATGTAATTAATTTGATTATGAGGATGGAGCACAGCAAATGTCTTCTGAGCAGCTAGCATGGCTGTCCTCCCTTTCAGCTGAGACATGAGCCAACTACGCTGGTTTCCCTAGAGTTTCATGAATCTGATGAGCCTGTAGACTGACATGGGAGGCAAAGCTGTCCAGCTGTGGGGACAATATGCTGATGATCTGGTGGAGCAATACAACCAGTTGGTGGTTTCAACTGTCAACACCATGGTTAACCCCAAAACATCTCTCCCTTCATATGGATCCTGTAAATCACCGTTGACAACTGATGAACAACATCACATCTAACATAAAGGCAGAAGATTGGAATGTCAGTGGCAGAACCACCTTAAACACCCAAGACACTATTCAAGGATTCTTAAGAGAAAAAAAAGTACCTAAATGACAGCGGCAATCAGTGGGAATTGAGTGCTTTTGAAAATCCGATTTCTAGGTAACTGAATATCAATTTAGGAGCCTAAGTCTAGGGCGTAGGTGCCTATATTTTGAAAAGTGTTGCTAACATACTCACAAACTTCTGCATAGTTTCCAGCCATGCCCCCTCATTTTCCTAGGTAAATAATGAGAGGGGATGACATCCAGCTTTGGACCCCTCACAGTCAAACTTCAGACCAGGTTGAGCCGCAGAGAGCTTTGATGAATGACCTCCTCATGGCTACTGACAGACTCAGACACCCCTGTGGCTCCTTAGTCAACTGTAAGGTGCTGCTGTCCTGTGCACATGACCTAGCAGGAACGGATGGTGCAGCACTAAACTAGCTTCAATCATTCTTCTCAAATAAACCCTAGAAAGTCAGGGTGGGCAGAGGCTCTTCCTCCCCAGGAATCCCCATCTATGAAGCCCTGCAGGCATCAGTCCTGTTGCTTTTCCTTTTCAGCATATATGCTAATCCTCTGGGAGTCATCATGAGATGCCCCAGGTCCCCTAAGCACCGTAATGCTGCTGATACCCATCCTTATACCTTCTCCTCAGCAGCCACAGTCAGGGCCGGCTCTAGGCACCAGCAAAACAAGCAGGTGCCTTGGGCGGCACATTTGCAGGGGGCGGCATTCGGGCCATCCTTGTTTGTTTGTTTTTTTAACTCACTTCCTCCCCTCTCGCAACCCTGCAGAAGCGAGCCACGGAGCAGCTGGGGATCCAGCATGGGAGCTGAGAACCCATGGGAGCTGTAGTTCCTTGCCTAGCTCCCTGCCTATAGAGCCAGCCCTGGAGCAGGGAAAGAACTACATTTCCCAGCATCCCCTTGGCCGCTATCAACAGGAAAGGGAGGTGGAGAGAGTGAGGTAGCTGAGCTATGCTGCAGCTTGCTGTGAGTCGAAAGGGGTGGTACTGTGAATGGGGGACAAGTGTGCCCAAGGAGTGGGCAGCTTTGGCCCAGATATCCCCTTCAGAAGACTTCCCCAGACTGGATTAGGGATACTGGTGTGACCTCACCTTGCAGCCCCCAAAGAAGGAATTGGGTGGAGTAAATGGACAGTGCACCTCTGTATCTGAAGCCTAGCAAGGGAGGTACGTGGATCCCACTAGAATTTAAAATGAAAAGTAAGGGAGGGGAGGCTCTACTAGAGGGCTGGGGCAGCTTTAGATACAGTACCCGGCACTTAAGAGCATTTCCACTTCTGAGCCATGGAAGCAGAAATGGATTTTTCCTTTCCAGATTTAGCCAATATTCAGAAAGGGAATCTAGCCCCGGCCTTCCAGATTTGAACACCCTCAAAATTCAGGAGTGCTCATGCTCAATTTGGGCAGCTGTTACTTCATTTCTCCCAAATCAAATATACTGATCCACTGTAACTTGCTGTAGATAAAGTAGGATAAAATTGAGCAAGAAATGCTTCCCAGTGGTTATTAGGACTGGAATTGCTATTTTCAACAGCCATTGCCTTTTTTTTTAAAGTTTTATTTGTTTAAAAGGAAGACAGTGATATTGCATAGGCAATTTCCCCATAGAAACAAAGAGTGGAACAAAAGAATAACGAAGGCACCTCAACTGTTCCTCATTTATGGAGGACAGTCTTATAATATGCATCCAGATACCCTCCAATCACACACGCTGAAAATTGTTCCACTTCACTGCAGTTCTGTAACCATATGGGAACCAATCCTGTCTGTATTCTGTGCACATCCAAAATTCCTGCTGAATGACCCGCCCTGGGAGCGAGTTACCAGTGACCCAGGGCTGGGGCGGCAGGAGGGGGCAGGTGTTGGGGGGTGAGCGCAGGGCTGGGGCGGCAGGAGGGTGCAGGTGTTGGGGGGTGAGCCCAGGGCTGGGGCGGCAGGGGGGTGCAGGTGTTGGGGGGTGAGCCCAGGGCTGGGGCGTCAGGAGGGTGCAGGTGTTGGGGGGTGAGCCCAGGGCTGGGGCGGCAGGAGGGTGCAGGTGTTGGGGGGTGAGCCCAGGGCTGGGGCAGGGGGGTGGGGAGAGCCCAGCGCTGGGGCGGCAGGAGGGTGCAGGTGTTGGGGAGGGAGCCCAGCGCTGGGGCGGCAGGGGGTGTGGGTGGGTGGAGAACCCAGGGCTGGGGCAGCAGAGGGGTGCGGGGGGAGCCCTGGGGTGGGGGGCAGCCAAAAATTTTTTTGCTTGGGGCAGCAAAAAACCTAGAGCCGGCCCTGGCCACAGTGATGCTGTCACTCAGCTTGCAACACTTGCAAGACACTGGAAGAGGGAAATCCCTCAAGGAGACAGATGAGACACTGACCTCACCTTCCAATTGTCAAGTCAGCGTGACACCCAGAAGCCTTAGTGGATCCAGCACTGCTTCTTGATGGTCAGGCATTGAAAGTGAAACCCCTTCCTCCTCTGGCTTATTAAGGGACTAGGTCTGTTCTTGGAGGAGGACCTAGCTGCACTGATCCACATTCTAATAATGACAGAGGATTTGCCTGGTAACTGAGGCTGTAGAGGGCTGCCTGGTTTTCTGGGTATGTAGCCAGTCTGTGCTGTAAATGGGTGTCACTGCCACCCTAATGTGGAGCCTAGGATTGACCCTAACCATTTAACATGTTTTAAAGTTGCTAAAACCTGTCTGCATTGGTTGCTAAGTGGTGTTGTAAAATGTGTTAAGTAAAACCTGTCACTTAACATTTTTTTAAAAACAACATTTTCGTAGGCTACATCTACACTGCAGTACTTACAGCATTGCCGCTGCAGCCCTTGTGTTGAAGACACTCTAAGCCAATGGGACAGAGCTTTCCCATCACTTTAATAACTCCTGCCTCTGCGAGAGGCCGTATCTATGAACATGAACATAAGAATGGCCGGGTCAGACCAAAGGTCCATCCAGCCCAGTATCCTGTCTTCTGACAGTGGCCAATGCCAGGTGCCCCACGGGGAATGAACAGAACAGGTAATCATCAAGTGATCCATCCCCTGTCACCCATTCCCAGCTTCTGGCAAACAGAGGCTAGGGACACCATCCCTACCCATCCTCGCTAATAGCCATTGATGGACCTATCCTCCATGAATTTATCTAGTTTTTTTTAACCTTGTTATAGACTTGACCTTCACAACATCTTCTAGCAAAGAGTTCCACAGGTTGACTGTGCATTATGTGAAGAAATACTTCCTTTTGTTTATTTTAAACCTGCTGCCTATTAATTTCATTTGGTGACCCCTAGTTCTTGTGTTATGAGAAGGAGTAAATAACACTTCCTTATTTACTTTCTCCACACCAGTCATGATTTTATAGACCTCTACCATATCGCCCCTTAGTCATTTCTTTTTCAACCTAAAAGTCCCAATCTTATTAATCTCTCCTCATATGGAAGCTGTTCCATACCCCGGTGCTAATATCTTTTTTTGCCCTTTTCTGAACCTTTTCCAATTCCAATATAACTTTTTTGAGATGGGGCGACCACATCTGCATGCAGTATTCAAGATGTGGGTGTTCTCTAGATTTAGAATCATAGAATCATAGAAAGTCATCTAGTCCAACCCCCTGCTCAAAGCAGGACCAATCCCCAACTAAATCATCCCTGCCGGGCTTTGTCAAGCCTGACCTTAAAAACCTCTAAAGAAGGAGATTCCACCACCTCCCTAGGTAACCCATTCCAGTGCTTCACCATCCTCCTAGTGATGAAGTTTTTCCTAATATCCAACCTAAACCTCCCCCACTGCAACTTGAGACCATTACTCATTGTTCTGTCATCTGCTACCACTGAGAACGGTGTAGAATCTAGATCCATCCTCTTTGTAACCCCCTTTCAGGTAGTTGAAAGCAGCTATCAAATCCCCCCTCATTCTTCTCTTCTGCAGACTAAATAATCCCAGTCCCCTCAGCCTCTCCTCATAAATCATGTGCTACAGCCCCCTAATCATTTTTGTTGCCCTCTACTGGACTCTTTCCAATTTTTACACATCTTTCTTGAAATGTGGGGCCCAAAACTGGACACAGTACTCCAGATGAGGAATCACCAATGCCAAATAGAGGGGAATGATCATGCAATGCTCCTACTTATACAGCCCAAAATGCCGTTAGCCTTCTTGGCAACAAGGGCACACAGTTGACTCATATCCAGCTTCTCGTCCACTGGAACCCCTAGGTCCTTTTCTGCAGAACTGCTGCCCTAGCCACTCAGTTCCTAGTCTGTAGCAGTTCATGGGATTCTTCCATCCTAAGTGCAGGACTCTGCACTTGTCGTTGCTGAACCTCATCAGATTTCTTTTGGCCCAATCCTCTAATTTGTCTAGGTCACGCTATATCCTATCCCTACCCTCCAGCTATCTATCACTTCTCCCAGTTTAGTGTCATCTGCAAACTTGCTGAGGGTGCAATCCACACCATCCTCCAGATCATTAATGAAGACATTGTTCAAAACCGGCCCCAGGACCAACCCTTGGGGCACTCCGCTTGATGGAGTGGAGCCATTGATCACTACCTGTTGAGCCCAATGATCTAGCCAGCTTTCTATCCACCTTATAGTCCATTCATCCAGCCCATACTTTAACTTGCTGGCAAGAATATTGTGGGAGACCGTATCAAAAGCTTTGCTAAAGTCAAGGAATAACACGTCCACTGCTTTCCCCTCATCCACAAACCCAGTTATATCCTCATAGAAGGCAATTAGGTTAGTCAGGCATGACTTGACCTTGGTGAATTCATGCTGACTGTTCCTGATCACTTTTCTCTCCTCTAAGTGCTTCAGAATTGATTCCTTGAGGACCTGTTCCATGATTTTTCCAGGGACTGACGTGAGGCTGACTGGCCTGTAGTTCCCTGGATCCTCCTTCTTCCCTTTTTTAAAGATGGGCACTGCATTAGCCTTTTTCCAGTCAACTGGGACCTCCCCCGATCGCCATGAGTTTTCAAAGATAATGGCCAAAGGCTCTGCAATCACATCCGCCAACTCCTTTAGCACCCTCGGATGCAGCGCATCCGGCCCCATGGACTTGTGCTCGCCCAGCTTTTCTAAATAGTCCCGAACCACTTCTTTCTCCACAGAGAGCTGGTCCCATCCTTCCCATACTGTGCTGCACAGTGCAGCAGTCTGGGAGCTGACCTTGTTCGTGAAGAGAGAGGCAAAAAAAGCATTGAGTACATTAGCTTTTTCCACATCCTCTGTCACTAGGTTGCCTCCCCCATTCAGTAAGGGGCCCACACTTTCCTTGACTTTCTTGTTGCTAACATACCTGAAGAAACCCTTCTTGTTACTCTTAACATCCCTTGCTAGCTGCAACTCCAAGTGTGATTTGGCCTTCCTGATTTCACTCCTGCATGCCTGAGCAATATTTTTATACTCCTCCCTGGTCATTTGTCCAATCTTCCACTTCTTGTAAGCTTCTTTTTTGTTATTTAACATCAGCAAGGATTTCACTGTTTAGCCAAGCTGGTCGCCTGCCATATTTACTATTCTTTCTACACATCGGGATGGTTTGTTCCTGCAACCTCAGTAAAGATTCTTTAAAATACATCCAGCTCTCCTGGACTCCTTTTCCCCTCATGTTATGCCCATCAGTTCCGTAAGGGAGTCAAAGTCTGCTTTTCTGAAGTCTAGGGTCTGTATTCTGCTGCTTTCCTTTCTTCCTTGTGTCAGGATCCTGAACTTGACCATATCATGGTCACTGCCTCCAAGGTTCCCATCCACTTTTGCTTCCCCTACTAATTCTTCCCTGTTTGTGAGCAGCAGGTCAAGAAGAGCTCTGCCCCTAGTCGGTTCCTCCAGCACTTGCACCAGGAAATTGTCCCCTACACTTTCCAAAAGCTTCCTGGATTGTCTGTGCACTGCTGTATTGCTCTCCCAGTAGATATGAGGGTGATTGAAATCCCCCATGAGAACCAGGGCCTGTGATCTAGTAACTTCTGTTAGTTGCCGGAAGAAAGCCTCGTCCACCTCATCCCCCTGGTCTGGTGGTCTATAGCAGATTCCCTCCACGACATCACCCTTGTTGCTCACACTTCTAAACTTAATCCAGAGACTCAGTTTTTTCTGCAGTTTCATACTGGAGCTCAGAACAGTCATACTGCTCTCTTACATACAATGCAACTCCCCCGCCTTTTCTGCCTTGCCTGTCCTTCCTGAACAGTTTATATCCATCCATGACAGTACTCCAATCATGTGAGTTATCCCACCAAGTCTCTGTTATTCCCATCACATTATAATTCCTTGACTATGCCAGGACTTCCAGTTCTCCCTGCTTGTTTCCCTTGGTCTCCTCATTTGTGTATAGGCACTTAAGAGAAGTCGCTGATCGTCCTGCTTTCTCAGTCTGAGACAGGAGTCCTCCCCTTTTGCGCTCTCCTGCTCGTGCTTCCTCCTGGTATCCCACTTCCCCACCTACCTCAGGGCTTTGGTCTCCTTCCCCCGGTGAACCTAGTTTAAAGCCCTCCTCACTAGGTTAGCCAGCCTGCTTGCGAAGATGCTCTTCCCTCTCTTCGTTAGGTGGAGCCCGTCTCTGCCTAGCAATCCTTCTTCTTGGAACACCATCCCATGGTCAAAGAATCCAAAGCCTTCTCTCCGACACCACCTGCGTAGCTATTCGTTGACTTCCACGATTCAACAGTATCTACCCGGGCCTTTTCCTATTTATATAGAGGCAATATGATATTTTCTGTCTTATTATCTATCCCTTTCTTAATGATTCCCACCATTCTGTTTGCTTTTTTGACTGCCGCTGCACATTGAGTCGATGTTTTCAGAGAACTATCCACAATGACGCCAAGATCTCTCTCTTGAGTGGTAACAGCTAATGCAGACCCCATTATTTTATATGTATAGTTGAGGATATGTTTTCCAATGTGCATTACTTTGCATTTATCAACATTGAATTTCATCTGCCATTTTGTTGCCCAGTCTTCCAGTTTTGTGAGATCCCTTTGTAGCTCTTCACAGTTTGCTTTGGACTTAACTACCTTGAGTAGTTGTGTATCATCCACAAATTTTGCCACCTCACTGTTTACACGTTTTCCCAGATCACTTATGAATATGTTGAATAGGACTGGTCCCAATACAGTCCCCTGGGGGACACTGCTATTTACCTCTCTCCATTCTGAAAACTGACCATTTAATTCTATCCTTTCTTTCCTATCTTTTAACTGGTTACTGATCCATGAGTAATTGGGACAAAATACAACATGGTTTTACAAAAGGTAGATCGTGCCAAACCAACCTGATCTCCTTCTTTGAAAAGGTAACAGATTTCTTAGACAAAGGAAACACAGTGGATCTAATTTATCTCGATTTCAGTAAGGCATTTGATACGGTTCCACATGGGGAATTATTAGCTAAATTGGAAAAGATGGGGATCAATATGAAAATTGAAAGATGGATAAGGAACTGTTTAAAGGGGAGACTACAATGGGTCATACTGAAAGGTGAACTGTCAGGCTGGAGGGAGGTTACTAGTGGAGTTCCTCAGAGATCGGTTTTGGGATCAATCTTATTTAATCTTTTTATTACTGACCTTGGCACAAAAAGTGGGATAAGCTTGGCTTGTTTAGCCTAACCAAAAGAAGGCTGAGGGGAGATATGGTTGCTCTCTATAAATGTATCAGAGGGATAAATACCAGGGAGGGAGAGGAATTATTTAAGCTCGGTACCAATGTGGACACAAGAACAAATGGATATAAACTGGCCATCAGGAAGTTTAGACTGCTCATCATCCCAGACTTGCATGATGATGTGATCCCACCACTCAGTGCTTGTTTCCCAAGCCCAAAAGCGGCGTTCCACGGTGGTGAGCATGTCCGTGAATGCCACAAGCAATCTTGTGTCGTAGGCGTTACTCGAGTCGATATCATCGTCAGAGTCCTCACTGTCAGTTTGGATCTTAAGGAGTAACTCAACTGCCAAACGTGACGTGCTGGCGAGACTCGTCTGCATATTCCTCAGCAGTTCGGGCTCCATTCCCACAGACCGAAAGGGAAGACAGAGCGCGCAGCACAAAAAACATTGAAAGATGGCGCCAAATGTGGACGGAAGCAGAGGGATTGCTGGGATGCGAACTGATGCATCACAGGGCATTGGGACAGGACCCAGGATGCCCCGCCCCCTCCACCCCCTTCCCACAAGCCACGGCGCCAGAATAGGAAAAGGTGCTCTGTGGGATAGCAGCCCATAATGCACCGCTCCCAATGCCGCTGCAAGTGCCGCAAATGTGGCCACGCCAGTGCGACTGCAGTTGTCAATGTGGACAGACTGCAGCACTTTCCCTACTGCGCTCTCCAAAGGCTGGTTTAACTCAAAACACTCTACATCTTCAAGTGTAGCCATGCCCTAAATGAATTATTTGCATCGGTCTTCAGCCCGAGCCATTCATTTTAGGTGAGAAATCTGAGGAACTGTTCCAGATTGGGGTATAATTAGAGGATGTTTTAGAATAAATTGATAAACTAAACAATAATAAGTCACCAGGACCAGATGGTATTCACCCAAGAGTCCTGAAGGAACTCAAATGTGAAATTGCAGGACTACAAACTGTCATCTGTAACCTTTCATTTAAATCAGCTTCTGTACCAAATGACTGGAGGATAGATAATGTGACATCCGTTTTTAACAATGGCTCCAGAGGTGACCCCGGCAATTACAGGCCAGTAAGCCTGACTTCAGTACCAGGCAAACTAGTTGAAACTATAGTCAAGAACAAAATTGTCAGACACATAGATTAACATAATTTGTTGGGGAAGAGTCAACATGGTTTTTGTAAAGGGAAATCATGCCTCACCAATATACTAGAATTCTTTGAGGGGGTCAACAAGCATGTGGACAAGGGGAATCCAGTGGGTATAGTGTATTTAGATTTTCAGAAAGCCTTTGACAAAGTCCCGTATGTTCCATTCTATGCATCTGAAGAAGTGGGCTGTAGCCCATGAAAGCTTATGCTCAAATAAATTTGTTAGTCTCTAAGGTGCCACAAGTACTCCTGTTCTTTTTCCCTCAACAAAGGCTCTTAAGCAAATTAAGCAGTCATGGGATAAGAGGGAAGGTCTTCTCATGGATTGGTAACTGGTGAAAAGATAAGAAATAAAGGGTAGGAATAAATGGTCATTTTTCAGAATGGAGATAGGTAAATAATGGTTTCCCCCAGGGGTCTGTACTGGGACCAGTCCTAGTCAACATATTCATAAATGATCTGGAAAAAGGGGTAAACAGTGAGGTGGCAAAATTTGAAGATGATACACAACTACTCAAGGTAGTCTAAATTAGCTGTTACCACTCAAGAAAGAGATCTTGGAGTCATTGTGGATAGTTCTCCAAAAACATCCACTCAATGTGCAGTGGGCATCAAAAAGGCGAACAGAATGTTGGGAATCATTAGGAAAGGGATGGATAATAAGACAGAAAATACCATATTGCCTTTATATAAATCCATGGTACGCCCACATCTTGAATAATACATGTAGATGTGATCACCCCATCTCAAAAAAGATATATTGGAATTGGAAAAGGTTCAGAAAAGGGCAACAAAAATGATTAGGGGTATGGAACAGCTTCTGAATGAGGAGAGATTAATAAGACTGGAACTTTTCAGCTTGGAAAAAAGATGACTAAGTGGGTGGATATGATCAAGGTTTATAAAATCATGACTGGTGTGGAGAAAGTAAATAAGGAAGTGTTATTTTCACCTTAACACAAGAACTAGGGGTCACCAAATGAAATCAATAGGCAGTAGGTTTAAAACAAACAAAAGGAAGTATTTCTTCACACAATGCACAGTCAACCTGTGAACTCCTTGCCAGAGGATGTTGTGAAGGTCAAGACTTATAACAGGGTTAAAAAAAGAACTAGATAAGTTCATGGAGGATAGGTCCATCAATGGCTATTTGCCAGGGTGGGCAGCGATGATGTCCTTAGCCTCTATTTTCCAGAAGCTGGGAATGGGCGACGAGGAATGGATCACTCGATGATTGCCTGTTCTGTTTGTTCCCTGTGGGGCACATTGCATTGGCCACTGTCGGAGGACAGGATGCTGGGCTGGATGGACCTTTGGTCTGACCCAGTATGGCCGTTCTTATGTTATATTCTATTCAAATATACAATATCTCCTTCTTCTGATACCAGTGAACCCCGTCAGCTGAGCAGTGGCAGTTGTCTGAGACCTTGCAGGTCAGCTTCACAATGGAGGAGAAATCAGTGATCCAGAATCGTCATATACCCTAAGGGCTTGTCTACACATAGAGTTATTCTGGAATAGATTCCAGGAACAGGCCAGTGGGTAAGCTAAAGAGGAAGAAGGTACTCTTATTCTGGTATAATAGTGCTCACACATGTTATTCGTGCATAGCTACTTCACTTTCTAAATTCACACTCTACCTTAATCTGAAACAACTGTCAAGTGTAGACAAGCCCTAAGTGTAATTTGTGTTAATTAAACATATACATCAGTCCTGGGACTGAGGCAAACAGAATGCAGGGCAATCCCTTCTTTGAGGATTCTCGGCCCAATATGAATGCCTGGTTCCCAGAGAGCAACTCTGCCTCAAAAATTGACTCTAATCAGAGACTATGACAGAAAGAAAACTATCCTGATGCTGACCCAGCTTCCCATCCAAGGACCACTGCCTCTACACAGAGCCTTGCATCTCCAAAACTACCAACCACACAGCATGTCTTCACCAAACTAAATGTTAGCTTAAAAGCTAAGAAAAAGAAGGTGGGGAGACTATGTGTAATAAAGCACCTGCCATAACAATACAAATAAAAATTACAACCATCAAACATAAAAGAAAAGGCACAAAAATAAAATCTGTGCCTTGAAGCCAAAGAAAGACTGTCTGTCTGTGTCTTTCCCTGGTAACACCAGCAGATGCATAGAGAATCAACATATGGTAGGTTTCAGACCAGCACCAAGTCTCATGATGTAAGAAGATATGTGTGGAGTCTTTCTTACTTTGAAATAAAAGTAAGTGCAGATCAAATTTAACAGCGATACACAAACAGCCTGTGAAAATGTCCTGCATGGTTCATCGTATAATAAAGAAAAACATTGAAATAAAACTCCGAATATAAAATGAAATCTACTCCCTTTTATCTAATCTTTGTACACTGCCTCAGCCTTCACAATGATCTGCCACAGCTCCCTCTCACCACCTTTGTGCTGCTGGACTTTGTCCCTCCTGTTTCCTCATTCTTTATGTTCTTCATCACACATCAAAAATAGCATTTCTTACTCAGCTGTCTTTGCTCTGTAAGGACCCGATTGTCCACTGAATTGAACCATATATAATAACTTGCACCTGCACCATTCTGACTGGATAAGATCTTACAGCCAATTTGCACTCACTTTGCACTGATGTAAATGATGACATCAGACAATCAGTTTGGTTTTTGGCCAAGAAGTGTTTGGTTTTGAGGTTTTCAGTTTTTCAAACTGACACATTCCACGAAAACTTGTGTTTCAGCAAAGCACAACTTTCTATTGACCTACAGTTGTAATGGAAAACAGTCAACCATCCCTAATATTTAACTTCACTACCTGAAGAGGCACATTCTGCAGTTAGACAAGATGGCTAAAAGGTTCATTTGGCCCTTGCCACAGAATGAGTTTGATGCGCCTTTTTTGTAAGTACCTCCATGGGGAGAAGATTTCTGATAGTAGAGGGCTCCTTAAACTAGGAGCCAAAGGCAGAACACGGTCCAATGGAAGTTGAATCTAGAAAAATATCATAGTAGAAATAAAGCACAGATTTTTAACAGTGATGGTAATCAACCATTGAAACAGATCAAAGGTGTGTGGTAAATTAATCCATTATTTGGAGTCTTTAAATCAAGACTGGACGTCTTTCTAATAATTCTCCTCTAGTTCAGTCACACTTTATTGATCTTGATGCTGAAATCACTGTGTGAAATTCTAGGCCAATGTTATGGTAGAGGTCAGACTAGCATCATAATTGTCCCTACAGGCCTTGAGTCTATGAATCATTGAGTATACAATACACCTTTTATGTATTATAATTATGCAGCTGCTTGTGTCTATCATAAGAATTCTTGTTCATAGAATCATAGAATATCAGGGTTGGGAGGGACCTCAGGAGGTCATCTAGTCCAACCCCCTGTTCAAAGCAGGACCAATTCATAGAATCATAGAATATCAGGGTTGGAAGGGACCTCAGGAGGTCATCTAGTCCAACCCCCTGCTCAAAGTAGGACCTAATCCCAACTAAATCATCCCAGCCAGGGCTTTGTCAAGCCTGACCTTGAAAACCTCTAAGGAAGGAGATTCCACCACCTCCCTAGGTAACCCATTCCAGTGCTTCACCACCCTCCTAGTGAAAAAGTTTTTCCTAATATCCAATCTAAACCTCCCCCACTGCAACTTGAGACCATTACTCCTTGTTCTGTCATCTGGTACCACTGAGAACAGTCTAGATCCATCCTNTTTTGTTGCCATTTTTGTTGCTGGACTCTTTCCAATTTTTCCACATCCTTCTTGTAGTGTAGGGCCCAAAACTCCAGATGAGGCCTCACCAATGTCGAATAGAGGGGAACGATCACGTCCACGATCACGTCCCTCGATCTGCTGGCAATGCCCCTACTTATACAGCCCAAAATGCCGTTAGCCTTCTTGGCAACAAGGGCACACTGTTGACTCATATCCAGCTTCTNGTTCTGAGCAAAATGAAACCAAAGACATAAAATGAATCTGTACAAGGTTGTGCCTGTGTGTAAGGCCAAAGAGACATTTCAGTTTTCCTTTTCCCTGGAGATAAAGCTTTCCTTTGTTGTATGGAATATTCACTTCTTAATGTTTTAGTGCACCTAATCCTATCTAGGTATGCATATGACCCTATTACCACATTATCTCAGGTCTTGTCTACACTTACAGCACTGAAGTGAAGACACTACCTATGCTGATGGGAGAGCTTCTCCCATCAATGTAGGTGCTCCACCTCCCTGAGAAGCAGTAGCTATGTTGATGGGAGAAGTTCTCCTGTTGACATAGCGCTGTCTACACCAGGAGTCAGGTCGGTATAACTGCATCGCTCAGGGCAAAACTGCAATGGTGCTTATGGGAGAAGTGGACAAGCAGGTGATCAAGGTTGGTTCTCTGGGGGTGCAAAGGTTGGAATCGAGCTTGCAATGAGATAATAGGATGTACAGATGAGGCAGGGCTACATTGTAGTGGGCACACAAATGTTTACCACTGTCTTATCCACACTTCCACCTAGTGCCTCCCCAGCCTGAGTGCCTGGCCCAGTCCTCCCAGCTCCCTCTATCGATCCCAAATTAGCAAGAGTCCAAATGAAGGCTTCTTCTAATGGGCTTGGCTCCATAGTGGAGGAGGACAGTAGGATCGGAGAGGCTATTTTACACTTTGGAGTGTTTGGTAGGTGAAAGGCAGTGTTTGGCTTCTGAGCTACAATTCTGAAGTTAATGCCTATTTGATTATTATTTCCAAGGGCTACACTGGGAACCTCTATCAGCATAGCTATATCACTCGGGGGGGTGACGTAGCTATGCCCCTGAGAGATGTAGCTAGGCTGACCTAACCGCCGGTGTAGACAGGGCTAGGGCAATGGAAGAATACTTCCATTGAGGTAGCTGTCATCTATTGGGGAGATGGATTACCTACTTCGATGGGCGATCCCCTCACGTCAGTGTAGGTAGTGTCTACACTGAAGCACTACAGCGGCACTGTAGCATTTTCACTGGAGACATACCTTAAGTGTTAGTGTGGGCTGTAAAATCTTAACTGCTGAACATCACTGAAGTCCCTGCAGTCAACAGAGGTTTCCAAGGTCACTCACGGGGGAAGGAAAGCCATGCCCAGCAGCTAGATTGCTGCACAGTTGGTCGGGTTGGTAATTGAAGTTTAGCTTCCTTGCCAAGGTCACGCTGAAAAAAATGGTTGAGTGACTGTGAAGTTACTGCTCGGTTTTATAGTGTATCAGGAGTTTTATCACCCATAAAAAGAACTTTACAAAATAGTTTCTCCTTTTTACTCTCACTCTACAAAGTATGTTCTCAGGGCTCTGTTATCCAGTGAGGCGATATCTCTCTTGGGCACTGTGTGTAGCCCAGGCAGAGCAGGTCTCCCTTAGACAGTCTGCACTTGGCATTTGGGAGCCTGTCTGGGACGAGCGCAGCAAGGATGCATCAAGAGTAACAGTGAATTAGATTTTATTTTTAACTCCCTATAGCAGACAGAGCCCTATTCTCTTCCAGTCCAAGTGGTAAGGTGCCTATCCTGGGCTTCTGGGCCTGATTCTCCAGGCCTTCCTCAGTGTTTCGCAATGACCGAATGCTCTTCACAGTTAACGGGACTCTTTGCCTTTGGTGTAAACAGTGTCTCTTCCTTGGCTTAGCTAAAGAGGGAGAATGTTAGTGGAACTTTTTATTCCTCTGCCTTTGTACTCCTGGCTCATCTCTAGAATCACTCAGCCATTTGAAGCATAAAGCAGAAGCTTGAGGAAACACTTTCCATTCATGGTATGTGTCATTGTTACTCCCAGAATTGTGAGTCTTTTTCTTTAACAGCAGTGTAGTCTCTGTTCAGCAAGTTTGCCAGGCTCTGCTGACCTCTAATAGCTAGAACTCCCACTTGCTCTTAGATATGGGAATATGTGGAATCTTTGTAGATGCCAGAACTAAGGCGGGAGTAAGTTAACCAAATAAAGGCTTAAGCCCCCTAAGAAATAAACACATCCGTTTTAATCACCTACATCAGTGACACAAGACTGTAATTTTCATGTTGCAAAGGGCCTTTTATTTCTTTGTCTCTTTAACAAGGAGAACCGAATATTCCCAGCCCTGTTTTTGTTCTGCTGCTCTTTACTAAGTTAAAAGAGGAAATGGAATTTGAAATTCTCTTTCCCTCCCTCCATTTCTTGCTCTTCCCTCCCGTCCCCAGCCTCACTCTCTCTTTGCTGTTCCCCTCCTGGCTTGCAGGCAGAACACTGCTGAATGTGCTAAATTAGGCCATTAGAGGAATTCATTTCTCTTTATTAGCCTGTGTCAAATCCTTTTTATTAGTGGCTGAAAACGACCTCTCTTCTGCAGTAAAATGTCAGGCCAGTTCAGCCCTTTTATTTGTTCTGCGCTGACGAGGATCAAACTCTCCCTGAATTAGTGTAGAGATTTATTTCCTCCAAATTTTGAATAGCTTAAGGGGTGGGGGGGCGAGCGAGTGAAATCCCTGCTCAGTTCCAGTGTAGGTCATATGTGTCTGCTTTGGACCTTGGAAGGACTGGCTGCTTTGACTGAATGAACAGGGAGCCCCACTTCTACCCATGAGGAGAAGGTGAAGGCGACCACTAACCCTCTGTCATTGCACAAGCCCAAGCTTTTTATTCCTGTGATTGGAGAAAATGGTCGGGTTTGCTTTGATTCTCCAGTGCCATGGCAGCCTCCTCTAGAATATAAACAGAGGCAGAAATAATTTTGCTGGTAACCAGCTCCTTGGTGTCATGTCAGCAGCCATGCACAGTGAGGTCCTGGATGATTTGTCTGCCTGCGGGCATATAAGTAGCAGTGCCAAGTGCATTGCATACCCTGGTTGGGGAGCTGGCCACAGCCTTGCACACACTGCAGGGGGAAGAAAAGCTTCCTGACATTCCGTCTAGACTCTCCTTTCAATCCTGTTGCTCAGTGCTCAGATACAGGGTGGGAGGCACTCTAGGAGTGCCAGTAGGCACATGCCAGGATATACTGTTACTTCATGTATCAGAGGGGTAGCCGTGTTAGTCTGGATCTGTAAAAAGCAACAGAGAGTCCTGTGGCACCTTTAAGACTAACAGCTGTATTGGAGCATAAGCTTTTGTGGGTGAATACCCACTTCGTCAGACGCATGTCACATGCGTCTGACGAAGTGGGTATTCACCCACGAAAGCTTATGTTACTTCATAATTCCTTTCTCTCCTTGGTGTTTGTACACACCTGTACACCCCACAATCTCAGCAGGAGCTCAGTCATGCTCGGCTCTTTTAATAGTTTTTATATGTCAGTTCTCCCCTCCCCCGGACCATTTTTGTTGCTCTGCTTTACACTTTGATCATCTTTCTGGACACGAGGTGCCCAGAACTAAGTGCTAAATTCCAAATGAACCTGTGTCCTGCGGAAAGGACAGGGCTCCTCTCTCCCATGGCCTGAGGGGGGAGAAATGAATCTGACCAGCCTTGTCTCCTTCCAATGGTCCTCAGCCTGAGATCCTTGCCTGAGAGCTTGTCTGGGAAGGGCACACATCCAGCCCCTGGAACTCCCTCCATTCAGAAGCCTCCAGCACGTTACTGTTGATATTTTCTGGGACAGTAAAAATCCCCTTTGTCATCTCAAGAGCAGCTGCCTGCTCTTCTTATTTATTATTATTAAACCAGACCCTTTACAGGTAGTCACTAGTTGTGTGATCCTCACTGTCTGTGTGCCCGACTTGAGACACTTGGGGGCCAGATTTGCAGAAATGCTGAGCACTCCCAGCTGAAGTCACTGGGAGCTGGGCTTTCATAGATTCGTAGATGCCAAGGCCAGAAGGGATTACAGTGATCATCTAGTCTGACCTCCTGTATAGCGTTGCCAACTTTCTAATTGCTCAAAGCCGAACACCCTAGCCCCGCCCCTTCCCCGAGGCCCCATCCCCCGCTCACTACATTCCCCCTCCCTCGATGGCTCGCTCTCCCCCACCCTCACTCACTTTCACTGGGCTGGGGCAGGGGGACAGGCACCGCCCCCCACAGCTCCCACTGGCCGGGAACCACAGCCAATGGGAGTGCGGAGCCGGTCCTCGGGGCGGGGACAGTGCATGGAGCCCCGTGGACCCCACGCCTAGGAGCCGGACCTGCTGGCCGGTTCCGGCATGCAGCGCAGAGCCAGGACAGGTAAGAACTAGCCTGCCTTAGCTCCACAGCACAGCACAGACTTTTAATGGCCCGGTTGGCGGTGCTGACCAGAGCCACCAGGGTCTCTTTTCGACCAGGTGTTCCAGTCGTAAACCGGATGCCTGGCAACCCTACTCATATATCACACAGGCTAGAGACCTGCCCCAAATAATTCACTGGGAGTGAACTATACACTACTGTAAAGTGCTAAGTACTCTGAAAAATCAGGCCCTGGGTGTTTCAAGGTAAGTACCGAAAATTAGTGAACGCTGTTGACAATTTTGGCCTCTTTGTGCTTCAGTCCCTGAGGTATACAATTGGGATAATACCAGCTCATCTCAGAAGGGTGTGGTGAAAATAAATTCATTAATGTTTGAGAAGCACTCGGATAATCCGGTGACAAGCGCCACAGAAATGCCCATGAATAAATTAATGATGTTGTATTCAGTGCAAGGTTTGGCTGGTGTGTGTTGTAGAAGGCCTAGGGCCATACAGTGACTGTGGTGGATAAAAAGAAAGATTGAATAACTACCTAATCACTGAGCACTGTCCAGCTTCACTGTATGAGGGAGGGGCCTCTGGAAAAAAACCAGTCATGGATCCTGTAAGTAAAGACTGTAACATAATGCATGCCCATGGGTGTGGGGCGGAGGAGAGGAATTAAAGGTGCACTGATAAATCTATTTAACGGGGGATTTTCCTAACTTTTGAGTGCTTGACTTTCCAGTGTGGGGTTTGTTTGGTATTTGGTCTTCAGTAAAGTGACGTCTGTAGCCTCATATCGTGCCACAATCCTGCCTCCCACTTGGAGGTGTGGTTGTAGGGTGCCCTCTCTTCTTCTGTACAGACAGGGCAATGGCATGGGGAACCCTTCATTCTCAAGGAGTAGCTTCAGGGGGAGAGAATTAAAGTACACACACTGGGTGGAGAAAGGACCAATTTGTAAACCCCTGGCAAATGCTCAGCATGCAATCTCTCTGACATGCCTACAGCTCAGGCACTTTCCTTCAAAGAGTCCTAGAAGTTGGAGATAGAAAGTGACAATTACACTATCTAGCCCATCTCCCTGGGGCCAAGCAAGGCAAGATTTGTCCATACAGGTTATATTAATTATTATTATGTAGTAGTAGTGCCTAGAAGCAGGAGGTGGGGCAACAGGGGTCAGAGTGGTGCAGCTGGAATCCCCTGTAATTATCCCATTAGTCAGGATGCCTCAGCTCGGGTCAGGAGTTGGCCCCTCTGCACTTGTCTGCTTCTGCCAGGCACTATCCTCCCCTGGGATGGTGCTAGCGAGGACCCCCATTGAAATGCATGGGGTTGTTCACGTCTGCCAAAGCTTTTGTTTCAGACTCTCTGCAGACTCAGGCAGACATAATGGCATAAGCTATGCTGAAACTACTTTTTCTATGTTTCCTTTGCAACGGTGAAGTCTATTAAATTCCTTCTTTTTATGTGAAAACTCTGATTTTGATGAAATCACATGGCTTCAGAAAGTGCAGATCTAACCCTGGGCCTTAACCTGGCACGGCCCATTGTTTGGGATTTTTGAAACTAGACTGGACAAAGCACTAGAAGTTATGCTTCCAGGGTATTCATGACTCCACCCTCTGTTGGTTCTCCTCACACCTCTGTGATCATTCCTTCAGTTCAGTCCTTTGTCCGTCTCCCACTTGGGTGGGGATCCTATAGGGCTCCATCCTAAATCGCCTCCTTTTCTCTCTTTGAACCCTTTCGCTATTGATCTTACGTGTTCACATGGCTTTGATGACCATCTTTACTCTGATAACTCACAAAACTGCCTCTGTACTCCATACCTGTTGCCCTCCATCCAGTTTCCTAGTTTGCACTGTCTCTCTGACAGATGTATAGCCTTAAACTCAAAGTGAACATGGCCAAAACAGCTCCTGATCTTTCACCTGAAGCTCTCTCATCTGTCACCATGGACACCATCTTTGCAGTCACTCAGGCTTGTTACCTGGGCATCATTTTCCACTGAGCTCTTTGTCTAGACCCACACAGCCATCCCATATCTAAACGTTGCCACTTCTTTCTAAATAAAACTTCAAAGAAGTGGCCTTTTTTCCCTGTCTACAACAACTGTGACGTTGCACCCCATAATGCTTTATGGAAATATGCTTATGAATGTATATATGACATAACTGGAATGTGTTTTATGCTACATATGCCATGTAACATATCCCTGCAAAAATTATGATCTACTGAATCTATTCCTCCTATTTGTATGCATGTATCATTTTTGTATTAAAGTTATTAATATTGGCTGTGTACTTGTTTGATTTTAAGTAGCCTTAGTAAAGCATTTGGGCAGCTTCTTTAGAAAGGAATTTGCAAGTTAAGTGCCCAGTCAAGAAACACTTAACGGACAATGGATCTTGGAAGGCTCCAATCCACATAAGAACTCTACCTTAGGACGTTCAAGGTAGCATGTGAACATTGGCTGCTGCCTGTAAGTTCTGAGTCATGCATGGAAATGTGACTTGCCCATGTGACTCCAAAACTCCATCTTTTAGCTGGGATTCTACACAGGGGGAGGGAGGGGTGTCCACCCACAAGAGAAAGTCTATTTAAACCCCTGGGAGACCCCTCCATTTGGTCTTCAGCTGGCTCAAGAGATAGCCTCTCCACCCCCAAAGGATACATGAAAGAAACTGGAACAAAGGACAGTAACTACAGGGTGTGTGAGTGATTGCTGGACCCAGACTAGAAGGAGGCTAGTCTGTAAAAGAAGCTTACTGGAACATCTCTGAGGGTGAGATTTCATCTGTAATCACTTTCTTACTGTATTAGGTTTAGACTTGCGTGTTTTGTTTTATTTTACTTGGTAATTCACTTTGTTCTGTCTGTTATCACTTGGAACCACTTAAATCCTACTTTTTGTATGTAATATAATCACTTTTACTTATTAATTAACCCAGAGTATGCATTAATACCTGGGGGGAAGGAGCAAACAGCTGTGCATATCTCTCTATCAGTATTATAGAGGGTGAACAATTTATGAGTTTACCCTTATACAGGGTAACACGGATTTATTTGGGGTTTGGACCCCATTGAGAGTTAGGCATCTGAGTGTTAGAGACAGGAACACTTCTTAAGCTGTTTTCAGTTAAGCCTGCAGCTTTTAGGGGATGTGGTTCAGACCTGGGTCTGGGTTTGCAGCAGGCTAGAGTGTCTGGCTCAAACCAGGCAGGGCACTGAAGTCCCAAGCTGACATGGGAAACAGGCTCAGGGGGAGTCTCAGCACATCAGATGGCAGTCCCAAAGGGATTTCTATGATCCAACCCGTCACAACATTCCCACCCAGGCCCTCAGCATTTTGTGTACAGACGACTGCAGCCACCTCTCTTGCCTTTAACTTCTGCAGCCTGACCTCCCTCAAGTCCATTCATAGACGGCGACTCTGTGGGTGCTCTGGGGCTGGAGCACCTACGGCGAAAAATTGGTGGGTGCTCTGCACCCACCGGCAGCTCCCCACCCCAGCTCACCTCCGCCTCCTCCCCTGAGTGCGCCTTCCCCGCTTCTCCTCCCAGCGCTTGCCGCCGCGAAACAGCTGTTTCGCGGCGTAACAAGCTGTGGGAGGGAGGGGGAGGAGCGGGAACACAGGACGCTCAGGGGAAGAGGTGGGGAAGAGGCGGGGCCAGGGCAGGGATTTGGGGAAGGAGGCCAAGTGGGGCAGGGAGGGGGCAGAGTTGGGGCAGGGACTTTGGGGAAGGGGTTGGAATGGGGGCGGGGCGGTGGGCGCGAGCACCCACCGGTGCCAGGAGAAGTTGGTGCCTAAGAGTACATTCAATATGTAGCGGCTGAGATCATCTTCATCGTTCACTGCTCTGACCACACCAGCCATCTCTGAATTCCTCTGCTGGCTAGTTCCCCCCTCACCATCATAAAGTGCAGTGTTCTTGTCCTTATCTTCAAGGACCCTCACAATTTAACCCAGCCCCATCTATCTGCACTATTTACATTATCTCATTGTAAGCTTCCTCCTTTACTCCAGCTATGGTGCCATCCTCCCTCACCAACTTGTCTTGTTTCTGCCTCAGACATCTTCAAGCTCTGTTCCATGCTGGAATACCTTCCATTCTTCCAGGCTCCTTCAAAACCCTATGTTTCAAACCCCATTATTACCATGATGCCTACCAAACACTCACAGCACTAGACCAGGGCTCATGTGACCTTGGTTCCATTCCTGACTCTGCCACTGGCCAGCTGACATTGGACAAGTCACTGCACTGCTGTGTGACTCAGTTTCCCCATCTGTAAAATGGGAGTAATGATAATGACCTCCTTTGTAAAGCAGTTTGAGCTCTACTGATGAAAAGAGCTAGCTGGTGTTATTGTTATTAAGTGATGAGCTGAAGGTAGTGCAACTGATCTGCTTCTTTGTCTGTATTTAACAAAACAAAACACAACTAACAACAATCTCTGCCTACAAATTGTGCATGCAGGCTGCTAGTCAGTACAAACCCAAGTTTACATTATTCTTTGCTCATTTTACCCACCTGCTTGCCTGAATTACAATTGTAAGCTTTTGGGGGCAGCTCCTAGCACAACAGAGCTCCAATCTGGTTGTGATTTCTAGGCACTACATAATAATTAATATAACCTGTATGGACAAATCTTGCCTTGCTTGGCCCCAGGGAGATGGACTAGATAGTGTAATTGTCACTTTCTGTCTCCAACTTCTAGGACTCTTTGAAGGAAAGTGCCTGAGCTGTAGGCATGCTAGAGAGATTGCTTGCTGAGCATTTGCCAGGGGTTTACAAATCGGTCCTTTCTCCACCCAGTGTGTGCACTTTAATTCTCTCCATAAAATTGAAAAAGGAATTTGTGCAGTGTGCAGAGGTTGTGGGGTGTGCTGCTCAACTCCTACCACCTGGCATTACTGCTTGGATTATTAGTTCCTGGTAATTTAGTGCCCTTGCACAGGGTCGATTTGTGCCTTTCATTTCTAATTGATCTAGTGGCTGTTTAAATGGCAGCAGGCATCTGTTGAGAGTTGGAAGGTTCATAAGGCGCAATAATTCATAACACCGTCTGGAATTTGCCTTTCATATCGCTCAGCTAAACCTCTGCAGGGCTGCCTAAATTATGACCGCTGAGGCTTTTTTTCGTATTCTATTCAGGTCTTGGAGAATCTTGCATTAAACTGGGATCAGTCTAGATTAGACTATAATATGCTGCAGTATTAGTGGCTGCAAATGAAGACTTATACCAGAGTTTAACCCCTTCACCTGACTTTCTCTTTGTCTTGGTCCTGGAAGGCTCGGCTAATCTGTTGTTTCCTCTGATTTGTTGATGTGTTTAATAGATCTTTCAGCTTGCTGGACTCCTGGGAGCATGAAGTGTCCAAGACTTTTAAAAAATTAAAGCACACTTGCTTTGATTAAATAAGGTGCCTTTCAGACCTTAGTGAAACAGGCACATGTTTTTTCAATTCCCCACAAATATATAGGGAGGAAGAGACAGGCTACCTGGTGTCATGTTAGGAATGTGTTACAAATTTAAGCAGCTCTACTGCCAACCTGCTGTATGGATTTGGAGAGTAGTTAACTTATTCGTAACACAGTTCTTGTCCTTCCCATTTCCTCAGGATTTGATAAGCGTGAGCAGCCAAATAAAGTTTTACCATCCCATGTTTAAATGCAGCTTCAACTTGGAATCCCTAGCTTTACACAACATTAGTATTTGGATTTAGCTGTTTTTTTTAAAAACTGAAATACCAACTCTTCTTTCTGGAGGCAGAGTGTTTATTACTTTTTCACTGACAGAGATTTGACTGCCCTTATTCGCAGGAGAAACATGGCAACTCACCAATCTGGGATTAACCAGAAAAATGAAAAGCCAGTTGCAAGCAGCTTTTCAGAGTGTGCAGGTCTCTGGGCAGAGTCATCCCTACTCAGGGATAATGGGGAGGGGAGTGAGGCTCATACCTCTGAAATGCAGCTTCACAAATGAAGTATGTCACACTGCCCCCCGCATTCGGATTGGCACCCCTCCAATCCAGCTTGTTTTAATGACTGCTCTAATTTCCTCTCATTCAGGGAAGAGGCCTGCAGATATCTGGATGTCAGTAAAAGCGTGTCTATCATCAGCCAAGTCTAGAGCAGACGAGTTGGTGTAGGGGTGTGGAGTTGTTTTAATTTGCTGAGCGTTCCCTGGAAGACTAGTTGGTGCTTTGGTGGTAGTGATACACCGCCACAGGGAGGGCGGAACTCACCTCACCTACGTTTGAACTCAAATGTTATTGATTTTGCATTCTGCTTAGGAGACTTGAGCAAAAGGAGCGGAAAGGCAAAATAGCCAATGAAAAATGGGGTGAACAATGCAGCAGAGATGGGGCAGAGTAAAAAATCCAGTGTGGAAAAGTAGCAGGCAGAGGAGAAAGAGAAATTCTAAGACAAAGATGAATGCAGCATGTAGCACTTTGACTCAGTGAATGAGTTGCACCAGTATAGCAGAGCCAGATTGCTTCCCACAGAGCTGTGCGGTCCGTGAAAGAGCCACTGACCACATAGTGGTCACATTGAACCCCTACAGGGGGAAGGGTTATGATAGGGGAGTGCTTCGAAGTGTCTGGCCCTAGTCCCAGTGGCACATGCAGGAGCGCCACCAGCTTTTTCGCCGCCCTAGGCGGCGGAAGGTCCCGCCCCCGACAGAGGCGGCGGAAGGTCCCAGCCCCAAAATACCGCCGACGACCGGGGCGCCGGCACCCCCCAAATGTTAGCGCCCTAGGCGACCACCTAGGTCGCCTAATGGGTTGCGCCGGCCCTGGGCACATGACATGGCTGAGAGTGCTGCTATGCACTGATTGTCCTGTGTGCTCTGTGGGGGAAATTACCCATGTTTTACAGTTCTTTCCTAGGCGTTATTACATTTTTTAAAAAAATTATACACATGTAAATACACCTCTACCCCTATATAACGCTGTCCTCGGGAACCAAAAAATCTCACCGCGTTATAGGTGCAACCGCGTTATATCGAACTTGCTTTGATCCGCTGGAGTGCACCCCCCCCCTCCCCCCCGGAGCATTGCTTTACCGCGTTATATCCGAATTCGTGTTCTATCGGGTCGCGTTATAGTGTAGTTATTTTCATTTAATGTCCTATTTATTGCCATTCTGAGTTTTGTTCATTTGTTTCACTGTACTGGGTATTATATTTACTTATTTTATATTATATTAATGCATTTTGTATTGTGTATAAAGCAAAATGTTAGACAATGTCAATTTTAACAGGGGATTCATTTATTATAATCTATAGAGATAGGTGGGGCCAGATTCTTCCTGGTGTTTTAGGAAGTCATTTGCACCTATGCAAAGTGAGTGCAAAATGTTGCCAAAGCAGAATAATAACAAGAAGCAACACAATGAAGAATCAGGCCCAAAATGTATAATACATATAGACTGTCATTAGTTGGGCTCAGCCATTCCCTCCCTATCCTGTTAAATAGCAACCCAAGTTAGACAGCTAGGAACTGATCCAAAGCCCATTGAAATCAATGGCAGTATTTCCCTTGATTTCAGTGGGCTTTGGATCTGGCCCAAATGTCCAGGGTCCCTTTCTTCTAGCAGGTGTGAGAACTTCCTGTATTCATCAGGCAGCTTGCCACTCTGTTGCCACGTTGAAGAACTTTAGAGCACAGCCCTGTTAGGCTGACCAGACAGCAAGTGTGAAAAATCGGGACAGAGGGTGGCGGGTAATAGGAGCCTATATAAGAAAAAGACTCAAAAATCGGGACTGTCCCTATAAAATCGGGACATCTGATCACTCTAAGCCCTGTAGACGAGTGGTTTTCAACCTGTGTCCCGCAGACCCAAAGGGGTCTGTACCGTGACTATGTCGATCTAATTTTTAAGTGTAGACCAGGGCTTAGCCTGCCACACTGTCTCTCTAGAGGAGAAGAGGAGGTTTTAAATAACATTTCAAAGGTCAGTAAAAGAAGCATGTTCTAGCAGTCAATTAGCTGTACAGCTGCTCTTGTGTCTGACTATCATAGATTCATAGATTCCAAGGCCAGAAGGGATCATTGTGATCATGTAATCTGACCTCTTGTATCACACAGGCCAGAGAACTGCCCCACAATAATTCCCAGAGCAGATCTTTTAGAAAATCATCCAAGCTCGATTTAAAAATGGTCAGAGATGGAGAATCCACCACGACCCTTCTTAAATTGTTCCAATGGTTAATTAATTTCAGTGTTGAAAACTTATACCTTATTTCCACTCTGAATTAGTGTAGCTTCAACTTCCAGACACTGGATCATGTTCTACCTTTCTCTGCTAGATTGAAGAGCCCATTGCTAAATATTTGTTCCCTATGGGTATGTCTACACAGCAAAGAAAACCCATGGCTGGCCCATGCCAGCCGACTTGGGCTCGCAGGGCTCAGGCGGTGGGGCTATTTCATTGCTCTGTAGACTTTCAAGCTGAAGCCTGGGCTCTAGGACCCAGCAAGATGGGAGAGTCCCAGAGCTCACACTCCAGCCTGGCCTGGAGGTCTACACAGCCATGAAACAGCCCTGTGGCCTGAGCCTTGCATGTCCGAGTCGGCTGGCATGGGCCAGCTACGAGTTTTTCTTTGCTGTGTAGACATACCCTATATAGATACTTACAGATTGTAATAATTAACCTTCCCTTTATTAAGCTAAATAGATTGAGCTCTTTGAGTCTATCACTATCAGGCATGTTTTCTAATCCTTTAATGATTCTCATGGCTCTTCTCTGAATCCTCTCCACTTTATCGACCTCCTTCTTGAATTGTGGATATCAGATCTGGACATGGTATTCCAGCAGTGGTCACAACAGTGCCAAATATAGAGGAATAACCTCTCTATTCCTAATTGAGATCCCCCTGTTTATGCATCTCACGATCACATTCGCTCTTTTGGCCCCAGCATTGCATTGTAGCTCATGATTATCCATCTTGATCCCCAAATCTTTTTCAGAGTCACTGCTTCCCTGGATAGAGTCCCCTGTCTCGTCAGTATAGCCAACATTCTTTGTTCCTAGAGCTATATATTTGCATTTAGCCATATTAAAGCACATATTATTTGTTTGCACCCAGTTTACCAAGCGATCCATATCGCTCTGAATCAGTGACCTGTCCTCTTCATTATTTACCACTCCCCCAATTTTGAGTCATCTGCAAACTTTATCAGTGGCACATTAATGTTTTCTTCCAAGTCACTGATAAAAATGTGAAATAGTGAAAGGTGAAAAACTGATACCTACAGGACCTCACTGGAAACACACCTGTTTGATGGTGATTCCCCATTTACAGTTACAGTTTGAGACCTACGGTATCTGGTAGCCAGTTTTTAATCAGTTTAATGTCGGCCATGTTAATTTTATATTGTTCTATTTTTTTAATCAAAATGTCATACAATAATAAGTCAAACGCCTTACAGAAGACTGAGTATATTACACCAAGTATATTATCTATATCAACCAAACTTGTAATTTTATTTCATCCAAAAAAAAGATATCAAGTTAGTCTGACAGGATCTAGTTTCCATAACTCCATGTTGATTTGCATTAATACCCTTCCTTTAATTCTTTATTAATCAAATCCCATATTAATTGCTCCATTATCTTGCCCAGGATCAATGTCAGGCTGACAGGCCTTTAATTACCTGGGTCATCCTGTGACAATAATTGGCACATTAGCTTTCTGGCACTACCCCAGTGCTCCAACACTTATTGAAATCAACATTAATGGTCCAATAAGCTCCTCAGCCACATCTTTTAAAACTCCTGGGTGCAAGTTATACGGATCTGCTGATTTTAAAATGTCTGACGTTAGTAGCTTCTGTTTAAGATCCTACAGAGATACTAGTGGAATGGAAAGGATGTTATTATCACCATATGATGAGACTCTATCATCTGTTTTCCTCCTAACACAGAATAGAAATATCTGTTGAACACTTCTGCCTTTTCTGCATTATTATTGATACTTCTACCATGTCCATCTAGGAATGGACTAATGCCATTGTCAGGATTCTTTTTGTTCCTAAAATATTTTATTGTCTTTGACTCTGCTGGCCATAGATTTCTCCTTGTGTCCCTTTGCTTCCCTTGTAAATAACTGCCTTTGCTTCTCCTCTAAACCAGGTCAATTTTTTAACCAGTATGCTCTTCCTCGATTGTGGGATTGTGGCCTTTTGGGCATCTAGTGCAGTGTTCTTAAATTGTTCCCAATTAGCATTCACATTTTTCTGATTAAATTCTTCCTCCCAGTTGATCTGGCTCGTAACCCTTTTCAGCGGTATGAAACTGGCCCCATTAAAGGCACCAAGTATTTTACTGGCCTGCAACGTCTTCTGGTTGCACATTATAAACGTGATGAAGTCATGATCACTAGTACCTAAGCTACTATTAATTTTTAGTTCTGTGATCAGTTCCTCTTTATCTGTTAAGACAAGGTCTAATAAAGAATTTCCCCATGTTGGTTGCAACACTTTTTGAGTTAGGAAATTGTCGCCTACAGTGTTTAGAAATTCGAAGGATGTTTTAGTCCTGGCAGCATGAGACTTCCAGCATAGGTCTCTCAAATTGAACTCCCCCATGATCACAGCCTTTTTTCCTACACTTTATAGACAGGTGCCTAAGGAGGCGGTCATCCTGTTCCTTAGTGTGATTTAGTGGTCTGTAGCGGACACCAACTAGTACCCCATCTTGTGCTTTATCTCTTAGGATGTTGATCCGTAAGCATTTAAGATCATTTCTTCCATGTATCAGTGACTCAGAAATAGATAATGCAATCTCCCTTCCCTTTTGGCCACTCAGCCCTTTCTAAATGTGTTATAACCATTGATGTTAACATTCTAGTTTTGTGAATCATCCCCCCAGGTTTCCAAAATACCACCTAGATCAAACCTATGCTCATAAATGATCAATTCCAATTCCTCGTGTTTATTACCCAGGCTCCTAGCACTGGTGTGTAGGAAATTAAAGACTTTCTTCTTTTCGTGTCCTTTGGTTCCTTGGTTAATTTTGTTCTTCTTCAAGTTGTGTCACTATGGCTTCTCCACTCTAGGTGCCCCATGTGCCTCAGATTGGAGATTTTAGGTAGCACTGTCCATTCGGCCTGTGCATGACCCTCCTTGTCTCATGTGCTGCACCAGGCTATAAAGCTCTGCGTGAGCAAACTGCTCTCAGTTCCCCCTCAACTGCCTCGGCCTAAGACAGAGACTCAGCAGCACCCCAGTTGAGATTACTTCAACCGTTTTTTTTCTCTCATTCATAATAGTTAGTGTTAGTTCCTATAGTTTCTTTTAGTTAGTGGTAGTAATCCTTTTCCTTTTCTTTTTTTAGTGTACCAATTTTTTTTTAAAAAACATATTGTTATTAGGTTCGCAGCTGTTGCCCATCTGACTATTTTTCTTTATTTCTTCCCCTCAGGGGAATTGAAATCCAGAAAGTTTATGCCCGGTTCTCATGGGTTTAAACATTGCCTTTCATGCTGAGAGGCTATCCCAGTCAGTGATGGACATTCCTCAAAAATGTAATTTCTGCATCAAATTAAAGTCGGGGGGGCAGAAATTTCTGCATCAAATTAAAGTCGGGGGGCAGAAAAAAACAGGAACTAAAAGTGAGTCTCCTTATGATGAAGAGTTTGCTCTGACCAGCTTCTGACTCCAGCCCTGAGAACCCCCATACAAGGTCCCCAACCAGGCCAACTGCATCAGTTTCTTCCATGCAACACTCCCCTAGAGATTCAAAGAGGAAATCGCTGGAATCCTCTCAAAAAGTCTCTAGGAAGTGGGCTTCAAGTCCCCTGGGTAAAGAATCTACGGCAAAGAGACAGTCCCCGACCATGTTGACCACCTTGGCATCCACTGATCTCCGACTCATTACCCACAAGGCAGCAGGCTCCTTAGGTACCATCACCACCAGCAAGTATAAGGACTTTAAGAGTTCAGGCTCCAGAAGATCAGTACCATCAGATGAACAGAGCAGCAGAGAGATCAGCTCTTCTAAACTGGTACTGACAGAATCCTCTAGGGCCTCAGCATGAAGCACTTTGGGTCTTATGCACCACCTCAGTGGCCCTACTGGGATTCTTGGTGGCTTACCCTAGCTTCTTGCTAGGAAAAGAGAAGGCACTTCCCACCAGCTTTTCTCTCTAGGGCTCCTGATCCACATGATGAGACCTTTGAGGAACAGGAAGTGAGATTGGACAAAGAGATTACTTCTACAACCAACATCTCTTCATCCACCCCAGGCGAAACTGTTATGCCTCCACCACGGTCCTTGGCAGATGATTTTAAACAATTTCACGACCTTATTAAAAGGATAGCAGACTCCTTGCAAATTCTACTAGAGGAAGTTGAGTCGCAACATACGTTACTTGATACCGTGCACACCTCCTCGTCTGCCCACATCATATTACCCATTAATGAGGCCTTGTAGGATCCAGCAAAAATAATATGGCATACTCTGGCCACAGTACCACCCACTTGTAAGAGAGTGGGCAAAAGATACTATGTTTCCTCCAACAACTCAGACTTTTTATTTTCACATCCATCCCAAAACTCCCTCATGGTTGATGCTGTGAATTAACGTGGCAGACAGCACCATGCTAAATTGATGTCATACTACAAAGATTTTAAGTGTCTTCATTTATTTGGCTGTAAATCATACTTGTCAGCTACCTTACAATTTAAGATCGTCAATTACCAAGCCCTTAAGGCAAAACATAGCCATACTAATTACTCAAAACTGAATGCCTTTATTGAGCATCTTCCAGTGGGAGATGGACCAGAGGGAGCAATTTCAGGTGATCATTGCAGAGGGCCAACTGCTTGCAAGGACATCTCTGCAGGCCTCTTTGAATGCTGCTGAGGCGTTCAAAGGAGAGGCTGAGGGAACTGGGGTTATTTAGTTTGCAGAGGAGAAGAGTGAGGGGGGATTTGATAGCAGCCTTCAACCACCTGAAGGGCGGTTCCAAAGAAGATGGAGCTCGGCTGTTCTCAGTGGTGGGAGATGACAGAACAAGAAGCAATGGTCTCAAGTTGCAGTGGGTGAGGTCTAGGTTGGATATTAGGAAACACTATTTCACTAGGAGGGTGGTGAAGCACTGGAATGAGTTACCTAGGGAGGTGGTGGAATGCCAAGCCTTAGAGGTTTTTAAGGCCTGGCTTGACAAAGCCCTGGCTGGGATGATTTAGTTGGTGTTGGTCCTGCTATGAGCAGGGGATTGGACTAGATGACCTCCTGAGGTCTCTTCCAACCCTAATATTCTATGATTCTATGACACAGCTGTTTTTTCCTTCTTCATGGTGGTGGTCATGAGGAGGGCTCCCTGGCTTTAGTTCTCAGGTTTTCTGAGGGAAGTGCAAACTACAGTGAAGGACCTCCCTTTTGAGGGATCAAAGTTGTTTGCCAAGAAAATTGATGAATCCTTGTACACCTTGAAAGACTCTAGAGCCACCTTGCACGCTCTTGGAATTTATACCCCTGCACAAAAAAGAAGATTCAGTAAGTCCCAGATTGCACAGAGATCTCGGCCTACCCAGTTTCCTGCCTCCCAGAGGCATTATGAACCCCAGCACAAGAGACAACAATTTCAGAGAAAGAGACCAGCTGCTATGCAGGCATAGACTTCACAACTAACTAGCTTGAAAAATCAATTTTAACAGATTGGTCAACGTCCTGATACTCGTGGGGAAATTTTGCACAAAAAAAATTAAAATTTTATGCACAATATTTTAAAATTCTGCAAAATTCTGCATATTTTATTTGTCAAAATAACACATGCCAGTTTCAATTATTTTGGTAATTTTTTTTCAAAATACCTGTCAACAAGTATGTCTGTAACAATACAGACAACAAAAAAGATTCAGGAAATGTTTTTTGACAAATGGATTCCTTACTGGGTATATTAATAAAGACCTTTGAGTAATAATTCATTTAAACTACAATACAGAAATGCATTTCCCGGACCCCTTTGAAGAAGTGCGAAGGCTTGGTGGAGTCAGGGGTAACGGAGGAGCTGAAGGAGATGGAAGTAATTGGTTGGAAGGAACCAGGGTGTGAACTTGGAGAGTTGTTGGGTGTGGGTGGGAGAAGTATTGAACAAGTTTTTTTCTGGGCGGGGGGGAAGGGATTGCTATGGAGACATCCCCACGCAGACCCTGGATGACCCCTAGTCTCTCTCATTCAGTCAGGCACATCTGCCCCCATCCCCATGTGTCCCTGTACTCTCCGTCCCCATGTGTCCTTGTATCCCCACTCAGCCACCCCACCTCCCCCATCCCGATGTGTCCCTGTACCCCCACCTCAGCCACCCTCCTTCCCCTGTGGCCCTGCACCCCCAATCACCCACCCTCTCTCCCTGTCCCCATGTGTCCTTGCTGTCCTCTCTTTCAGTGACTCTAATGGCATACTCCCCTTTACTTTTCTTTAAAGACAAGGTCACACTACGTCCACATCCCAAATTCCTGCTGAAAATATCTTTGGACTTCCATATAAACCAACGTATTCACCTTCCAGTTCTCTTTCCTAAACCACACCAGGTCAAAAGACATGTGTCATTACACACACATGATGTCGGGAGGGCATTAGCCTTTTATTTAGATAGGACTAAGCCCTTCAGGAAATCTCCCAGACTTTCTCTCAATTGCGGACAGAACTAATCCCCAATTTCCAAGCAAAGACTCTCCAGATGGATATCAGGCTGCATTATTTACTGCTGCCAGTCTCATGATCTTCAATCTCCTTCTAGAATACAAACTCACTCCACGAGATCTCTCTCCACTTCCATAGCCTTCCTCAAGAATGCTCTGGTTGCAGATATATATAGAGCCGTGACTTGGACATCCATTCATCCATTCGCTGAACTTTGTGCAGTCACTCACGCCTCAGCGTCCAATGCCATATTTGGCTCCACTATTTTATCCTCAATTCTAGACTCAATGCCAAAGCCCTGTTGTCATGGGATAGGTACACTCCGTCCCAAGTGCCGGGTCACGTATGGACAGAAGAAGAAAAAAAACTGTATAGCAGCCAGTTAGGTCCTGTGTTCGTGAATCTGTCTATAAAACATGGTAGTATGGCCTAGTGGAGTCAAAAGTGGCCCTTCCACTCAGGGCAGCATGGCCTAAGGGCTGGAGTCAATAAAGCAGCCCTTCCACTCAGGGCAGCATGGCCTAAGGGCTGGAGTCAATAAAGCGGCCCTTCCACTCAGGGCAGCATGGCCTAATGGCCAGAGTCAATAAAACGACCCTTCTGCTCAGGGTAATGTGGCGCAATTGCCGGAGTCAATAAAATAACCCACTTCTGTGGGATTGCGTGGCTGATTGGCCCATTGGGGAAGTGGGATGCTACTTAGGGATGTGTGACACCCAGGGTTGGGGGACTCGGGCCCTCCCTGCTACTTAGAGTCCCAGCCCAGGGCCCTGGCAGTGGTGGGGGTGCTCACCACTGAGTCAGGGGGATCCTCCCAAAACATGCTGACTGGTTCCCCAGTTCACTCACTGGAGAAAAGTTTAAGTCCACTGGGCTGCTTCCGACCCTTTCTCCCTCTGCGATGCTCCATGGTTCCCCCGGGTCTCTGGGATTCTCAAACTGGCTAGCTCCTGCCGGCGCGGTCTCTTCTCCAGGCTCATCAGGCAGCCTGGAGTCCATCTGGAGCTCTCTGTGCTGTGGCTTTGTAGTCAGGGCCTGTAGCAGCTCCCTGGAGAGAGCCTGCAGTCTGCGTCCTCTCCCTTCAGCAGCCTGCCCAGACTGAGTTAGGCTGCTTCCTTTCATACTCTGCCTCCAGGCTGAGCATGTGCAGCAGAGTCAGAAGGGCGGGTCTTCCTCTGCCTGCAAAGCACAGTTAACCCTTTCGGGCTGGTGTGGGGTAGGTACACCCTGTCACACCCATCCATCTGTTAGGGGTACTGCTGGGGAGTCACCTAGAGGGGAGCACCCATAGGGACACTATTCAAAGAATTAGCGAAGGTTACTCACCTTGTGCAGTAACTGTGGTTCTTTGAGATGTGCCCCCTTATAGGTGCTCCACTAGCTACTCTCCTCCCCTCTGCTTCGGAGTTATTTTCAATGAGCTTCATGGTAGAGAAGGAACTGAGGGCAGTTCGCCCACACAGCACTATATAGCCCGGGTGCAGGGCATGAGATGGGGAGGGCGATGTGTGGGCAGAACGGACTCTGCTACCTAAAATCTCTAATCTGAGGCACATGGGGTGCAAGCACATCTAGAGTGGAGCACCCATAGGGACACACATCTTGAAGAACCACAGTTACTGCACAAGGTGAGTTACCTTCTCTTCTCAACATCTTGATTTTGTGCTGAGTGCTCATATCTTCCCCCATTTTACCCTTCCCTTTTGCTATTAGTTTAACACCCTCCTGACTACTCTAGCCGGCCTGTCCCCAAAGAGATTGGGTTTCCTACTGAGACAGAGGCCAGCCTAACTGTACAGCCCCCTCTCTTCACAGAAGATGGGCCATTGTTCCAGAAATCCAAAACCCGCTGCTGCTTACCTAACCAGCGGTTCACTTCCAGAATCTTCTGCCTTCTGTCTTCCTTTGCTCATGGGACAGGAAGGATCTCTGAGAAGATCATTTGAACACTTCGAGTTCCCTGAAGTCATCTGTTATCTGCGAGATACAGGAAGGATAGAGGTGGTGGGAATCCTTCCAGGGTAGAGGCTGCTAAATACTGAGAGGCAAGAGGCAAGGGAGTCAAGTGAAGTGATTAGGCTGGGGAGGTAGAGGGACTCGGATGAATGGGTTCTTGTGGATCATCACCTGCACCAGACGAGTCTATATAATAAATAACTTGATAGCAGAGGTGTTCCAAAGTGTGGCAAGTTTGGCAGGTTTTTTACCTGTCTATTTTGCTCCTTGTTATTGTTTGCTGGTATTATTAATTTATTATTATTATTTTATTTTATTATTTTCAAAGGTTCAAATACCCTTAAAAGATCAAGAAAAGAGAACATTCCAGAATGTTACAATGAGCCCATGACTGAGGTATCCACTCCCTTGTGGGAAAGATACTGTAAGGTTCAGAGTGTATCAAGGTGACCTCTCACCCTCCCCTGCTTTTGCTAAGGGGTAATCTTGACCACAGCTAAGGGGTTCAGGGTGAGAAGACGGTTGAGTGGTTTGAAAAGGTGTTTTGATTCTCTGTTGTACTTAAAAAGGGGTGGGCCTATCCAGTTGTGGTGGAGATTGGGGGGCGATGTGGTGCATTTTGGAGGACTATCTCTTATTTCATAGCTAGACATATTCAGAAGAATACAATGTAGGTTTATAGGTATTCAATTATTAAAACAGGAAGCACATTCCTGTCAGTTGGGCTGAAATTACCTATAAACAGCCCCTGACTTAGGGCACTGCAGTGTTTTGGATGTCTCATACTGGGCACCAACAATGTGAAACACCCAAAGTCCAAGGCCACTTTTGACAATTTTGTCTTTGGTGCCCAGGCACTTTTGGCTCAAAATGGACAAGCTGTTGGCGCCATCTGCAACCTGTTGGGTGACCATCTATGAAGACATTGTCAGCCATCCAAAGAGAAGGGGTAGCAAACTGCAGAAACCACAAGGCAGGATGTTGACTGCCCGCAGGGCAGCAGGTCATGGAATAGTATTGGAGTGGTACATGTGGTTAACATTTGTTACTACAAACCATTGATGGAGGGCTGTAAATTACACGGCACTTTCCAAACACAAGAGACACGTTCTGTGCCCTGGAGAACTGAGAGTCTAACTAAGACAAAACAAACACATACAAGACAACAAGAGTCAGGGCTTGGGAGACTGAGGAACACAGGGGTGGGGGAAACATCATTGTGGGAGGTGGCAATGCAGTGCCTAACCATGCTGAGGCAACTCATGGAAAGGAGGTTTGGGCAAGGGAGGCTGAGGCTTAGACCCTTCGGGTAAGGTCTGTTCGCCTTGGAGGATCTTTCGCAGCCTCACTGGCCGAGCTGGGGGAAATGGTCCACATTCAATTTTTGGATCATTTTATTTTGGTTGAAATTTTGAATTATGACCAAATAAAGTCCATCACATATGGATTCAGTTATCATGGGTCCCAAGACTTTTTTTTTCAGTTTTGGACCAGCCTCAGGCTCACTGAGGCACAGACCTGAAAGAGAAAGGTTCCCCCCATGGCCATCACACAAGCAATGATTTAAAGAGTCCAGCCCAGAGGAGCAAGGCTCCCTCTGATCTCATCAAGGTGAGTACAGCCCTTGGGAGCCTTCTCACTGGATCCTTTCATAGGTACGCAAGTGATATGACCCTATGTGCTGCCTCTTTGTGCCCTGCTGGCTCCCTAAATGCTGTGATCCACAGGACTGCTGTGCACTATTACTATTATTAGTGCTACTGTGGGCAGAACCAACATCAAATCATGCAGGAGTTCTAGGCCACGGAGAACTTCCTATGTGAACCAAGCATCGTAGATGGTGTCCATTCCCCTCTAAGGAGCTGAAGGGGAGATAGCACAGCCTATAGGAATAGGAAATATAACTGCCACTGCTGTGAAAGTTTACCCTGTTTCTAGAGCATCCAAATCCATCTGCTCAAAACGTCTTCAAAACAACTATAAGTTATGGCACCATCTGACCAACTTCAGTCCAATCAGAATTGGACCGTAACCCCTGTAGTAATGTTGGTAACTGACCCTGTGACATTACAGCCAGTGGAATTTGCTTTATAGAACTGATCAGAACAGGGTGCCTACAGATACGTTTGGGAGATTTACCTTTTGGTCTGGCTGCCATTTTGACATTTTAGCAGCATAAGGAATCCCCTACGTCCCAGAGGCAAGTGTAAATTAAAGGTTAGAATGAGACTGGAAAAGAGAATGCCTTTGTTTAGCTGGTGAGTGAATGTAATACTCGCCCACGCTCTGGCGCAGAAAGCTGAAATCAGGTAAATACATAGGAAGATGGCTTTACAGAAAGAATGTTGTGATTTCCTGTCTCTCCAGGCATCCTCTTTTCCCACTCCTGACGCTGCTGTTTGAGAAGTGTGAGCAGGCAACACAGGGCTCCGAGTGCATCACCTCTGCCAGCTTTGACGTGGACATTGAGAACTTTGTACACCAGCAGGAGCAGGAACACAAACCATTCTTCAGTGATGACCCCGAACTGGACAACCTGGTAAAGCCCTGGTTCAGACCAGTCCCAGCCCCATTGCTTTGTTTAGCATTTGAGAAAACAGGGACATCTCACTGCTTTGCTCTTACACTCTAGGCATCTGAACCTAAAGCCCAAAGGGCAGCAGATTAGAGAAGTCTCAGGTTGGATGTGTTTTAAGGAGCATATGTTAGATAGTGGTTTTCAAACGGGGTACATGTAATCCTAGGGGTACACGAGCTCTCGTCAGGGGGGCACGTGAGAAAAATCCTGTAATGGTGGACAACACATTTTATTTAGTAGCAAGATTTTCAAACTGTGGGGCGCGCCCCCCAGGGGTGTTGGAGGAATGTTCAATCGGGCGAGTTTTTGAGCTGAGCCCCCTTTGAGTTACAATTTTTGGTTGCGGCCCCCCCCCCCAACCCAGACAAGCTGGGTGCCCCACTGAGGTGAGTCAGGGAGTTAAGGTCACGCTCCCTCCCTGAGCCCTGTGGTGTCGCTGCTCACCTCCCTGAACGTTCCTCTGGGTCCCCATAGGGGGGCACGCCCCACAGTTTGAAAACCTCTTGAAGCTGTTGCTAAGTGGAAGGCAGAAATCTGGGGTGGCACATGTCACCTCTGCCTATCTCAGATGGGGTATGTGGTATACTACATTATTTGTAAAGAAGTACTCAGTCTAAAAAGTTTGAAAACCACTGTGTTAGAGCAATGAGGAGTCTGGATAAGCTTGGCAATTGAGATTTTTCAAAAGGAATAATTATAAATCTTTGTCTAAAATGTATAGAAATGGTTTAAGAACATAAGAATGGCCATACTGGGTCAGACCAATGGTTAAGGCTGTGAGTCTGTCACGGAGGTCACGGAAGTCATGGATTCCGTGACTTTCCGGGCCCTCTGTGACTTCTGCAGCGGCCGGTGTGGCTGGCCCGGGGATGGCCTGAGCAGCTTGGGCAGCCCCTGGGCCAGCCGCACCGACCGCTGCAGGGGCAGTGTCAGGCCACCGCCCCCCAGCAGCAGCAGGAGTTTGGGTGTAGGAGGGGGCTCAGGGGTGGGGGTTGGGGTGCAGGTGGGGGTGAGGGCTCTGGGCGGTGCTTACCTCGGGGGGGGGGGAGGAAGGCTGCCCGGAAGCAGCAACATGCCCCTCGTCTGCTAGGCATAGGCGCGGCCAGGCAGCTCTGCGCACTGCCTCCGCCCGCAGGCGCCACCCCCACAGCTCCCATTGGCCACAGTTCCCAGCCAATGGGAGCTGCAGAGCTGACGCTTGGGACGGGGGCAGCGTGCGGAGCCCCCTGGCCGCACCTTTGCCTAGGAGATGAGGGACATCATGTTGCCGCTTCTGGGGAGCCGTGCAGAGCCTGGTAGGGAGCATGTCAGCCCCGCCTACTCCCCCCCAGCAGCACCAGGGTTCCCGGGCTACGCACCTCTGCCCACCCTCCCGAGCACCCGCAATGTCCCCAGCCCCCTCCCCCAGAGCACCCACGGCACCCCTGGCTCCCTCCCCCAGAGCACCTGCAGTGACCCTGGGCTGCCCCCTGCCCCAGACCACTCAAGTTTTAGTTAGGGCTATATAGTACAAGTCATGGACAGGTCACAAGCTGTGAATTTTTTTGTACTGCCTGTGCCCTGTCCATGACTTTTACTAAAAATACCCGTGACTAAAACGTAGCCTTACCAATGGTCCATCTAGCACAGGATCCTGTCTTCTGACAGTGGCCAATGCCAGATGCTTCAGAAAGAATGAACAGGGCAATAATCATTTGATCCATCCCCTCCCAACTTCTGGTAGTCAGAGGCTAGGGACACCAGAGCATTGGGTTGCATCCCTGGCCATCTTGTCTAATAGCCACTGATGGACCTATCCTCCATGAATTTATCTAATTATTTTTTTGAACCTGGTTATAGTTTTGGCCTTCACAACATCCCAATGAATTCCACAGGTTGACTGTGCATTGTGTGAAGTACCGGTACTTCCCTTTGTTTTTTTTAAACCTGCTGCCTATTAACTTCACTGGGTGACCCCTGCTTCTTGTGTTGTGTGAAGGAGTAAATAACACTTCCTTATTCACTTTCTCCACACCAGTCATGATTTTATAGACCTTTATCTGATCCCCCCTTAGTTTTTTAATCTCTGCTCATATGGAAGTTGTTCCATGCCCTTAATCATTTTTGTTGCCCTTCTCTGTACCTTTTATAATTTTAATATATCCTTTTTTGAGATGGGGCAACCAGAACTGCACACAGTATTCAAGATGTGGGTGTGCCCTGGATTTATAAAGTGGCATTAAGATATTACTGTCTTATTATCTATCCCTTTCCTAATGGTTCCTAACATTCTGTTAGATTTTTTGACAGCCACTGCATATTGAGTGGATGTTTTCAGAGAACTATCCACAATGACTCAAAGATCTCTTTCCTGTGTAGTAACAACTAATTTAGATCATTTTGTATATTTAGTTGAGATTTTATTTTCCAATGCACATTAATTTGCATTTATCAACATTGAATTTCATCTGCCATTTTGTTGCCGAGTCACCCAGCTTTGTGATTGTAACTCTTCTCAGTCTGCTTTGGACTTACTTACCTTGGGTAATTTTGTGTTATCTACAAATTTTGCCACTTCAGTATTTACCCCTCTTTCCAGATCATTTCTGAATACATTTAAATAGTACTGGTATCAGTACAGATCCATGGGGGAACTGCTATTTACCTCTCCATTCTGAGAACTGATCATTTATTCATACCCTTTGTTTCCTGTCTTTTAACCAGTTACTGATCCATGAGAGGACCTTCCTTCTTATCCCAAGACTGCTTACTTTGCTTAAGAGTCTTGGTGAGGGACATTGTCAAAGGCTTTCTGAAATCCATGTACACTATATCTGCTGGATCACTCTTTTCCCCATATTTGTTGACCACTTCAAAGAATTTTAATAGATTGATGAGGCATGATTTGTCTTTACAAAAGCCATGTTGACTCTTCCTCAACAAATCGTGTTCATCTTTGTGTCAGATAATTCTGTTCTTTACTGAAATTTCAACCACTTTGCCTGGTACTGAAGTTAAGTAAGCCACTGGTCTGTAATTGCCAAGATCACCTCTGGAGACTTTTAAAAAAAATGGTGTCACATTAGCTATCCTCCAGTCATCTGGTACAGAAGCTGATTTAAGTGATAGATTACATACCAGTTAGTAGTTGTGCAGTTTCATATTTGAATTCCTTCAGAACTTTTGGGTGAATACCAAGCGGTCCTGGTGATTTATTGCTGTTTAATTGATCAGTTTGTTACAACATCTCAATCTGGGACAGTTCCTCATATTTGTCACCTAAAAAGAGTGGCTCAGGTGTGGGAATCTCCCTCACATCATCTGCAGTGAAGACCGATGCAAAGAATTAATTTAACCTTATCTTCCTTGAGTGCTCATTTAGCACCTCGATCGTCCAGTGGATGTACTGATTGTTTGGCAGACCTACTGCTTCTGACATACTAAAAAAAGTTTTTGTTGTTAGTTTCCGAGTCTTTTGCTAGGTGCTCAACAGATTCTTTTTTATCCTGCCTAATAATGCTTCTATGGTTGATTTGCTAGAGTTTAAGCTTCTTTCTAATTTCTTCAGTAGGATTTGACTTCCAATTTTTAAAGGATGCCTTTTTGCCTCTAACCACTTCCTTTACTTTGTTGTTTAGCTATGGTTGCACTTTTTTTAGTCTCTTACTATGTTTTTTTAATTTGGGGTAGCCTCTATTATGGTGTTTTTAAAAAGTTTCCATGCATCTTGCAGGCATTTCACTTTTGTAACTGTACCTTTTAATTTCCATTTAACTAGCTTCCTCATTTTTGTGTAGTTCCCCTTTCTGAAGTTAAATGCTATAGTGCTATTGCCCACTCCACACAAGGATGTTAAATTTAATTACATTATGGTCGCTATTATCGCTATTAAAAGCAACAAACTGCATTGACCTGCACACACATGAGGCAAATGACTGACTGTACCCAAGGTAAGAGGACTCCACTTTAGTCATTTAACTGACTCTACCAATAGTCCCTGCTTTATCTAGCAAGTGCAAACGTGTGGTTTAAATATAAGTGCCCTTGACAGTCAGTAACTTGCTTCTGATTTATTAAATTAGTTTTTATGTCTGATTGTTAGCAAACTGTAATTTTTGGTTTGTAAAACATTCCGGATAAGAAACCGTAATGACATGATCTCCCGGCCTAGGCAAACTGGATTTACTGCCAGTACCTTATACGCTGTTAATCAATGGTTACCTTAAGAAATGTGAGCAATTTCTCAACAAAGTTTCCTTGTATACCAATCTCTAGATCTCTGCATTTCACAGCTTTCTATCTGCATTTTCCTGGTGGAAACTGCAGTCACAGTTTGGCATATATTACTTGCCAATGATTTGTGTATATATATAAAGAACAAGAACAAGAGATGCTTTCTTACTGAAGAGTTTTGTAACAACTTTGCTATTCTTACTCCTGAGTTTGTTCCTGATGCTATCAGCTGAAAAGAATGGCAAACTAGCTCTCTTCTTCAATTGATTGTCCCTATTGTGTTCCACTGGGGTTCTGCATGGGCACCCTGCGCTCGGAGTCGGAGAGTTTTGAAAGTAGTGTCCATTGGTCTGCGTGTGCACCCTGGCTCACCTCGTGCTTCCGACCAAGGCAGTGAAGGGTGGGTTGGACCAACTGCCTCTACAGTTCCTTCTCATTGCGGCATCGGAACCTTCAGTGTCCTCATCTCTGACGTCGTTCTAAATAAACGGTTGTAAATAGTTTGATTAATTCTTAAATAATGTGTAGATTAGTAGTTTTACCAGTTTGCGTAGTTTTAGTAGTTGTAGAGTAGATTACAGGGGTCTACCCCGCACTTCTGCATTTGAGTATCGGATTATGCCCAGAACTATGGGCTTCAAACTCTGTGCCCCCTGCCCGCTGTCCTTCTCCGTCAGCGATCACCATCAACACTGCCTCTACTGCCTGGGAGAAGCTCACATTGCCACTCAGTGCAGTATCTGTCAGTCCTTCCCCAGCCATACCCGAGAAGGGTGAGCACTTTGTCTCCACAGATATCTCATGGGATAGCCATGAGACTCCAATCGGACCCATGCTTGGGAACCCCCCACCTCCTGCACATTGACCTGAATCAGCAAGGAGTGAGTCTTCTGCTATGAAGTCGAACTCTGGTGCCAGAGAATCCACCCCCACAGGCCCATGGCAGGGTCTCGTTGGGAAGAAATATTCTCATAAGCATGGGTCTAAAGTCTTCCTCTCAGTCCACTTCGAAAAGATCAGATGTTCCGTCCACCAGCTCTGCCCATGAGGATTTAGTATGTCCTAAGTCCCTTAGGCATGAGAAGAAAGCCCAGAAACATTGTGCTCCACCGACTCCAGACTGTGGTTCGGAGCATTCCCCCCTTCCTCCCACCCATACACAAAGTACACCTCTCCGACGGCACTGATGGTACTGCCACTGTAGCCTTTTCTTCCTTGGGGGATTCAGAACCATCAGAAGAATTGCCTCTCCCATACCACTCTTATCCATTTCCCAGGAGACCTGCATGACTCTGGGAGCAGCCATCGCCTCACCTGACCCTGAGCCATTGGTATCCCATGCCATGGAGACCTTAATGACCACCCTTCGATCCCTCCTATTGGGCATATTTGGGACTGAGGGAACAGTGCCCCCCTTCAGTGCCCACCCTTCCGCTCCATCTGGGAGTTGCCACCTGCTTCCTCTCCTAGAGAACCATCGAACTTGCCCCATAAATAATAGAATCATAGAATCATAGAGTTAGAAGGGACCACAAGGGTCATCTAGTCTAATCTCCTCACAAGATGCAAGATTTGTTGTGTTTAACCCATTCAAGGCAGACGGCTATCCAGCCTCCTTTTGAAAACTTTCAGCGAAGGAGCTTCCACAACCTCCTTAGGCAGTCTGTTCCATTATCCTTCTGTTCATATTGGGCTTTCTGAAAATCTAAATACACTATATCCACTGGATCTCCTTTGTCCGCATGCTTGTTGACCCCTTCAAAGAATTCTAGTAGATTGGTGAGGCATGATTTCCCTTTACAAAAACCATGTTGACTGTTTCCCAACAAATTATGTTCATCTATGTGTCTGACAATTTTGTTCTTTACGATAGTTTCAACCAATTTGCCCAGTACTGAAGTGAGGCTTACTGGCCTGTAGTTGCCAGGGTCACCTCTGGAGCCCTTTTTAAAAATTGGTGTCACATTAGCTATCCTCCAGTCATTTGGTACAGAAGCTGATTTAAATGATAGGTTACAGATGACAGTTAGTAATCCTGCAATTTCACATTTGAGATCCTTCAGAACTCTTGGGTGAATACCATCAGGTCCTGGAGACTTATTACTGTTTAGTTTATCAATTTGTTCCAAACCTCCTTTAATGACACCTCAATTTGGGACAGTTCCTCAGATCTGTCATCCAAAAAGAATGGCTCAGGTTTGGAAATCTCCCTCACATCCTCAATAGTGAAGACCGATGCAAAGAATTCATTTAGTTTCTCCGCAATGGCCTTATCGTCTTCGAGTGCTCCTTTAGCATCTCGATCGTCCAGTGGCCCCACTGGTTGTTTAGCAGGCTTTCTGCTTCTGATGTATTTAAAAAATTTGTTGCTATTACTTTTGGAGTCTTTGGCTAGCTGTTCATCAAATTCTTTTTTGGTCTTTCTAATTATATTATTACACTTCATTTGCCAGAGTTTATGCTCTTTTCTATTTTCCTCATTAGGATTTATCTTCCACTTTTTAAAGGATGCCTTTTTGCCTCTCACTGCTTCTTTTACTTGGTTGTTTAGCCACAGTGGCACTTTTTTGGTTCTCTATGTTTTTTTAAATTGGGGTATACATTTAAGTTGAGCCTCTATTATGGTGTCTTTAAAAAGTTTCCACACAGCTTGCAGGGATTTTACTTTTGGTGCTGTACCTTTTAATTTCTGTTTCCCTAACCTCCTCATTTTTGTGTAGTTCCCTTTCTGAAATTAAATGCTACAGTGTTGGGCCGCTGTGGAGTTTTCCCCACCACAGGGATGTTAAATGTAATTATATTATGGTCACTATTACCAAGTGGTCCAGCTATATTCACCTCTTGGACCTGATCCTGTGCTCCACTTAGATGCATACCTAATAGGCTGGGGCACTCATATGGACAACCACACAACACAAGAGACGTGGATATCCTGAGAGCCCAGAATGCACATCAGTGTCCTGGAATTTCTGGCAGTAAGAAAGGCATGCAAGTTCTTTCTTCCATTCATCTGCTCTCACCATGTCCTGATAATGTCAGACACACTAGAACCACATTCTACATCAACAAACAAGGGGGGAGCAAAGTCTGCCTTCCTGTGCACAGAAGCAGGCAATCTCTGGAACTGGTGCATCAGCAATCAGATCACTCTATCCACAGCCTACCTTCCTGGGAAACAGAATGTGCTCACAGACTACCTCAGCAGACACTTTGTGATTGACCATGAGTGGGAACTCCATGGCAGGTGCAACATGACATTTTCGCACAATGGGGAACCCCAACCAGGGATCTCTTCACTTCTCAGACCAACAGCAAGTGTGCTATATATTGCTCCAGAGGAATCCTAGACTATCACTCTCAAGGTGATGCTCTCTTTCTCCCCTGGTCCAGCCAGCTCAACTAAGCTTTCTTTCTGTTGCCACTCCTTCCACATGTGCTGCACAAGACCTGACGAGACAGGGTGAGAGTCATGCTAATTGCCCCCTTCTGGCCCAGACAGTTCTGGTTGCCCAAGCTCCTGTGCATGTCATCTCTCCCACTTATTACTGTCCTGACATTTCTCGAGCTCCTTACCCAATGAAACAGCAAGATCTAACACCCTAACTCATGAACGCTCCACCTCAGGGCATGGTATTTGGATAGGCATAATCCATAGAACGTTCATGCTCTGTTGTTCATGCTCTGTAGCAGAAAGGACTCAACTAGAAAGTGTTACCTGGCTTCTCTTCTTGGACTTCTTGGACTCTTCTTGGACTGGCTTCTCTTCTTGGACTCAGCTAAGAGACGTTACACAAGAAGCTACAGACATTCCCCTCCACTTAGACTATATCCTCTCTTTAAAGACATCGGGTCTCTCCCTCAACTCGCTATGAGTTCACCTAGCAGTGATCAGTGCATTCCATCCTCCTACTGAGGGCTACTCCATTTCACACACCCACTAACTAACCAATTCTGGAAAGGCCTTATAAGAACCTTCACCCTTTCTCAAAAGATCACACTTCAGTGGGACCTGGATCTCTCAGTTCTAACAAGTCCCCCTTTTGAGCCTTTAGCTACCTGCTCCATGGCCCTTCTATCCACGAAAGTTGCTTTCCTTGTAGCCATCACTTCAGCAAGAATCTTCGGTGAACTCGAAGCCATGATGGCAGACCCTCCATTCCCTGTGTTCCACAAGGATAAAGTTTCCTTACACCTGCACCCCAAATGTATCCCTAAAGTAGTTTCAGAATTTCACCTTAATCAATCCATTCACTTTCCTGTATTCTTCCCGAAGCCGCACGTCTGCAGAAGAATGTGGACTCCATTCTCTCAATGTGCAACGAACTTTAGCCTTTTATCTGCAGAGAACAAGACCAATCAGAAAGTCCCCTAGACTGTTCATTGAGATAGCAGAGAGGGTTAAAAGGCACCCAGAGGCTTTCTAAGTGGATATCTGGCTACATTCTACTCTGCTTTCAGCTCTTGTATCTTGCTCCCCCAACAGGGGTACGAGCTCACACCACTAGAGCACAGGCAACAACCATGGCATCTCTCCAGGATGTCCCCCTTGTAGACATCTGTAAAGCTGCCACATGGAGTTCTAGCCACATGTTTTCAAGGCATTACGCCCTGTTACAGGACTCAATTGCTGATGTCTCTTTTGGATGGCAGTCCTCCGCTCAACCCTTCCATCCTCATCCTCGCATCCAACTACTTCTTAGGTACTGCTTGTCAAACACTCACAGTGGAATACAATGGGGACCATCACTTGAAGAAGAGGAGTTTACTTACCTGTAATTTCCAGATATGGGTAAGTAATGGTCTCACACCACAAGCCAAAGCTAAGGCTGTGAGTCTGTCATGGAGATCACGGAAGTCACGGATTCCATAACTTTCCCCAGCCTCTGTGATTTCTGCAGCTGTAGCGGCCAGTGTGGCTGACCCCAGGGCCACCCCAGCTGCTGGAGCAGTCCCGTGGCCAGCCGCATCGGTCACTGCTGGAGTGAGTAGCGGTCTGTGGGGACCGCCGGAGCAGCAGTGGACCCAGGGGCTGCCCCAGAGGCGGCCTGAGCCGCGGTGCCATGAGGGCCTCCCCAGAGCAGCATCACCCTAGGAGCAGCTAAGATTTAGTCAGGGATATTTATAGTAAAAATAAACAGATCAAGGGCCGTGAATTTTTGTTTATTGTCCGTGACCTGTCCATGACTTTTACTAAAAATACTCATGACTAAATCTTAGTCTTAGCCATAGCATATTCTGTACATCATCATACCCTGTGTGTGCACTGGAGCAGGAGTAGCTATTCGATTCCCTTCCAATGTCACATGCAGAAGAGGCTGTCTTGAAAAAAAAATCGCTTCCACTGCATCGGCATATCCACTGATGTCTTTGAGTCTTACACTAATAATAACTAAACAACAAAAAAGATAATAACTTACAATAACTTGCTCTGTGAGCTGAAAAACAAGGCAGTCATTGGTGTCTAGGCCCTGTAGGGATCCTAACAGCTCAGGCTTCCTAGTGAAGCTAGCAGCTCTCCACCCAGTCCCTAGTGATAGTCCCTATGACTCATTGTTTTGGGAGACTTCAACACTTAAGTTGAAGATGCCTCTGCAACACATGCCCAAAACCTAATACCTACACTGTCCATAGCTCCCATTGCTCTGATGAAGTCTCTGGACCCACGTACACAGCAAAACACCTCTGGATCGGATCTCCAGTCTAGATGTGGCTATAGGCAGCATCTGACTCACTACCCTCTCCTGGAGAGACAGCCATCTCCTCCAGGCAGTAGTCAGCTCTCCTTCCTTCCTGGCAGGACAAAGACTTGGTCATCTTGGTTTTCCCAGTCTTACAGACCCAGTGAACTTTTAGAACTAATGGCAAACATCTCCCAGTTCACAGGTCAAGACATGAAGGAAATAATGAGATAATAGGGCCACATGCTATTCCCTGCTTTTGACATACTGGCACCAAAACCTTGAGCCTCCCTTCACCCTCATAGATGAGCAACTGCTCAGACAACCTGCAACCAAACAAAGCACAAAGGGAAGAGTCTTGGGCTCTAGTGGCGTAAAATGCAAGAAAACACTGAGGAGGTAGAGTACAAAGAATTCCTACAGCCCTACACCACAGCAGGGGAAGCAAGGAAGAGATCATTCTTCTGTATTACCATAGTGAGACGATCACACCTACCAGAATTGTACCATCTTTTAATCCAATTTGTCAACCAGGGATGCTCCCAATCACCTTCTGACTCAAGCCCCTCTTCTTATGAAGAACTGCCAGCCAACCTCACTCAGCTCTGGGATGGCTTTTGTAGATTCCTGGAATCAGGCTGCTAATATAGCCTGAATGTAGCCCATTGTCACATCAAATGTCTTAGAAGAACTGAAGGAGCTCTGAGTCAGTACATGTGGCTGCCCTATCTACCTCCTGGGTGGTGACATGCAGTCAAGATGCTCAGGCCCTCTGCTAACAGAGATTGCCAGTGACTGCTTTGAAGAAGACCCACTGCCACTCACATTTAAACATGCAATAGACTCATAGAATCATAGAATATCAGGGTTGGAAGGGACCTCAGGAGGTCATCTAGTCCAACCCCCTGCTCAAAGCAGGACCTAATCCCAACTAAATCATCCCAGCCAGGGCTTTGTCAAGCCTGACCTTAAAAACCTCCAAGGAAGGAGATTCCACCACCTCCCTAGGTAACCCAGTCCAGTGCTTCACCACCCTCCTAATGAAAAAGTTTTTCCTAATATCCAACCTAAACCTCCCCCACTGCAACTTGAGACCATTACTCCTTGTTCTGTCATCTGGTACCACTGAGAACAGTCTAGATCCATCCTCTTTGGAACCCCCTTTCAGGTAGTTGAAAGCAGCTATCAAATCCCCCCTCATTCTTCTCTTCTGCAGACTAAACAATCCCAGTTCCCTCAGCCTCTCCTCATAACTCATGTGCTCCAGCCCCCTAATCATTTTTGTTGCCCTCCGCTGGACTCTTTCCAATTTTTCCACATCCTTCTTGTAGTGTGGGGCCCAAAACTGGACACAGTACTCCAGGTGAGGCCTCACCAATGTCGANAATCTGTCTAGTGCTTGCAAAAACATTGATTTTAACTAACTCTGTCAACTTCAACTCAGCTACTTACCTCCTATTCTTGAGCAAGGTGACTGTGAAGATGTGGAGGATCCATCTTTAACACCTGACCTTCACAGTAAGAGACAGCACTTGCCATGTTAGTAGAAAGAAGCAAAGAGTCATGGTCTGACTGTTGGATCTCTCTGCAGCATTTGAGGTGCTGCTGACTCACCTTAGAGACCTGGTGAGGGTGGGCAGAAGCACAATGAGCTGGTCAGATCCTTCCGCTTCAACTGATCCAAGAAGGAAGTTATTGGCAGCTGCACCTCGGCCTCTGTAACCCACACTGAAAAGGTCTAAAAATCATTCCTGACCCCTGCAGGTGACGAGTTGAAGCCCTGAATTCTGAGGTTTGATTGTAGTCACTGAAAGCATTATAAGCATGTTGAGGGCAGTGAAAGCCAGAAAGGACCACCACGACCATCCAACCTGATTCCCTCTACAGGCTGCAGAACTTGTCTTGGGAGCAGGATTACAGCATACATTTTAGAAAGATATCTAATCTCATTTTAAAGATTCTATCACCTCCCCTGGTAAACTGTTCCAATATTTAACTATCCTCACTGCCAGTAAATTGAACCTTATTGCCAGGTTGAATTTGTACAACTTCAACTTCCAGCCACTGGCTCTTATTCTACCTTTGACAGCAAGGCTGAAAAGCTCCCACTGTCAAATCTCTTTTCCATGTGTAAGTTCCTATACACAATGATCACTTCACCTCTTGACCTCCTCTTAGATAAGCTAAATAGGTTGAGTTCCTTAAGCCTCACATCGCAAGGTTTCTTTTCCAGTCCCTGGATCATTTGTTGGCCACTCTTTAGAACTCTCTCCAGTATTTCCACATCCTTCTTGAAGCATGGACACCAGAACTGGACACAGTATTTTAGTACAGTAGAACCTCAGAGTTACGAGCACCTCGGGAATGGAGGTTGTGAGTAACTCTGGAATGCTCGTAACTCTGAACAAATGGTCATGGTTGTTCTTTCAAAAGTTTGCAACTGAACATTGACTTATTACAGCTTTGAAACTTTACTATGCAGAACAAAAATGCTGCTTTTAGCCATCTTAATTTAAATGAAACAAGAACAGAAAGAGTTTCCTTACCTTGTCAAATCTATTTTTAAACTTTCCCTTTATTTATTTAGTAGTTTACATTTAACACAGTACTGAGCTGTATTTGCTTCTTTTTTTTTGGTCTCTGCTGTTGTCTGATTGTGTACTTTTGGTTCCAAATGAGGTGGGTGGTTGACTGGTCAGTTTGTAACTCTGGTGTTCGTAACTCTGAGGTTCTACTATAGTGGTCTTACCAATGCAGAAGTAAGATCGCTGCCCTACTTCAACTTGATATTCCCATTTTTATACATCCAAGGATCACATGAGTCCTTTTTTACCTTTAATCTTGGAAAACTGGGGAAACTCCAAAAGATTGGAGGACTGCCAATTTAGCTCCAATATTTAACATTGCACTGGGAGCGCATGCTGAGGGATTATCTACGATGACTCCTAAAGTCCTTATCTGAGTCACTGTTTTCCAACACAGAGTCTCCATCCTGTACATATAGCCAGCATTCTTGGTTCCCACATGTGTTACTTTGCATTTGGCTATATTAAAACACATTTTGTTGGATTATTAATATTTAACCAAGAGATTCAGATCACTCTGTAATAGAACCTGTCCTCCTCATTATTTACTAACCCACCAATCTTTGTGTTATCTACAAATTTACCAGCAAAGATTTTATATCTGTTTCATTTGCAAAGAGAGATGCTGAGTGCAGGTTAAGTTGAACAAGTAGAACTTTATTAAACTCTGTGCACTGCTCTGTTCATGTGGCTGAGTAGCTTCCACCATAACTCCCTGCGCTCCCTGTCCCACTGGTGACCTGTCAATGACATCTCTTCCAGAGGACATGGTTTCTCTGACTCCAGCTCCATTGATCAAGATAAAATATCATCATCTAGATCATTGATCAAAATATTAAATAGCATTGGACCACGAACTGATCCTTGGGGAACCCAGCTACTGAGAGCTCTGCTCATTCGTATATTCCCATTCACAACTGCATTCTGAGATCTGCAAGTTAGCCAGTTTTTAATCTATCTATTTTGTGCCCTGTTCGTTCCATATAATGCAATTTTTTAGATCAAAATATCATGTGGTTCTAAGTCAAATGCCTTAGAGAAGTCCAAGTACACTCTATCAGCAGTGTTGGCTTTATCAACCAGATCCGTAATCCTTGGCAAGACCTACCTTCCAGAAACGGTGTCAATTGGCAGTAATTATAGTTTTAGCTTGTAATTTATGTTGGTAAAGTCCCAAATTAACCATTCCATTATTTTACTTGGGATCAATATAAGGCTAACTGGTATATTGTTCCTTGGGTCATCTCTTTTACCCTTTTATAATATTGGAGTTACATTGGCAGTGCTCCAATCTTTTGGAATGTCTCCAGTTTGTAGTTTAGAAAACTCCTCAGCTAGTTCTTTTAAGACTCCTGGGTGTAAGTTATCTGGGCTTGTTGATTTCAGAATATTTAATTTTAGCAGATGCTGCCTCACATCCTCCTTTGTTACAGATGATAAATCTTTTGTTCCATCCACATCATATTGGATAGATATCCCCCCTCTCTTTTGTTCCAGATACAGAAAAGGAGTATCTATTGAACATTTCTGCCTTTTATGCATCATTATTCACAATTTTACCATCTGTATCTGGCAATGAACCTATACCTGAAATAGAGCTCTTTTGTTTGTTTGTAATATGTTTTTAAAATGTCTTCTTGTTATCTTTAATCCTATTAGCCACTGATAGTACATTGATTCCTGTACATTCCTTTATCAGTCATCTACATTTTTTAATCTACTTATAGTCATTGCCATTTACTTTCCCTTTTCCCCATTCTTTATATATTGATTATTTTTATGCTTTATCACTGCTTCCTCATATTCTTTTAACCAGGATGGTTTCATGTCCAGCATAACTTTTTTTGTTTTTTTAGCCATCCATTAAGATGTCCTTGCACACTCCCCAGTTTTTGTTAATACTTCTCACCTTAAATTTGTGTTCCAGTAAGTTATGTTGACAACTGCTTTAAGCTTTGGAAGAATGGTGCCATATTCCGTTTGCACAAAGTAAATGTAACCAGATCATAGTCAGTGATACATAGGCAATCCCTAATGTTTAGATCAGTGATTAACTCTTCCTTGTCCAGTAGATTGAGGTCCAGTATTGAGTTACTCCATGTTGAATGCAGGACTTTGTGTTAAGAAATGATTATCTATTATTTTCAGAAACTCTTCAAAGAAGTTTTGTTACTGGCTGCATGGGATGTCCAGCAAATGTCCCCCAGGTTGAAGTCACCCATGATAATGCAGTTTTTATTCCGACACATTATGGACAGATGTCTACAGAGCAGTTCATCCTGTCCCCTAGTGATAGCTGGTTGTCCGTAACGAATGTCCACTGGTTACCCCATCTTTAGTTTTACTAGTTTGAACTTTAATCTATAAGTGTTTGAGGTCCTGTGATTCTGAATTGTCTGTGCCTCTTTAACAGGTAACAGTGTCTTTGGTGTGGAGTGGCACCACCTCCCTTTTCCCCATTCTGTCCTTATGGAACAAGTTCTAGGGGCTCAGATAGCAGGTTGGTGAGAGTGGAGTAACAGAACTGGGGTCATTTGAAGGAATTTCACCTTGGACTCCAATAACTATGGGCTGAGCAGCATTTACTTATCTGATAACCTCAGTGGGCTCCCCACATGAGTAAAGGTTCAGGATCAGGCCTTATCTGCTTAATTCTGTAAAAAAAACCCCACAATTTATTAGAACTTCACAAAATGCATGGGGCATCCCTTGCTTTTCATTCTGCTTTTTTGCATCATAAAAGGGGCACCTCGGCCCTACTGATGACTCAGCAGTCCAAGGTGAACACATAGTTTCTTTACTCACGTAGCAGCAAGAGCTACTTCGCTTTATCTGAAATAATTTGGACAGCCCACTGCTTAAGCAAACCCCAGCCTGAGCAGTTGTGCCAGGAATGGAAGGTAGACGTCAAACCTTTACAGTATGACAAGCACGGGAGAGACTAGTCCGCCCAGACCCAAGAGTGAGTCTGTATCACAGCAGGCAGCAAGCATATACTGTAACTGTCTCAGCCAATCAGAGAGCAAGTCCACTGTGCAGTTACTGATTATTACAGTGCAATTTTTTCCCAAGTTATGCTGTCCCCTGCATTGTGCTTCCCAGTTCTAAAAGCCTCAGTTGCATCCAGAGAGCCAAAGCCCAAATCAACTTCATGTATCTTCCTGGGTGCCAAGTACTCCAGCGTCTCCCTGTCCAGGTGTTAGAACCTCTAGATTCATCCCGTCCCCCACGCTCCAGGACATCTAAATGCACCTCTGCAGTTTGGGATTTTTAATACAAAAGTATGTGGTGCACTGAAAACTGAAAATGTGGAGGCATCATACAATATGCAAATAAGAAACAACAAATGACACAAGGGATGCCATACTGATTGTATTGTACTGGGAGGTGTGGGGACTGGGGGGAAGTATCATGTAATATTAGAATCCATGCACAGAATTTCGCCTTAATGTGCCACACAAGACATGGAGCCTTTGCTATTTTGGTGTTTCATTATTGGTTTACATTTGGAGACAATAAGCTTATATTATGATTAGGAACTCGTATATTTCATCCCCACCACGAAATTCACCATGGAACCCACCATTTTATGCAGAATTAATCTTGGTCTAGTCTAATTCCTTCATGTCACCTGTGTATTCATGGATGCTTGTCCCTTACTTCCTCCTAGCCATGGGGAGTGAATTTTTGTGGTTCTCACAAACACACACAAAAGCAGCACACAAAGACGATATTTGAAGGTTGAGTTCCGTTTTTCAATTGAAGTAGGAATTTGATTTGTCTGGAGAATACAATATATCTTTCCAAACTTGCAGCACAAAATATGTGAGCAAAGATCAAATTTTATAGGGATTTTCAACTACCTTTTTCTTAGCTAATGAGTTAGATTAGTTTTAAAATGGGATATTTAGGAAATTTCCAGTGTCTGACCTTTATTTTTTGGTAATCCGTAACTAACTAATAACTGGGTTCTTATCCATCATATTTTCCATATAGTTAAAATTCACTGCCAGCTCCCTTCCAATGTACACCTGAAGAAATTAGGTTGTAAAGATGAGTTATTAATGATTTCCTCCACCATCTTTCCCACTATAGTCTCAATGTTCCCTTTCTCAAAATGGCCACCATTTCCCGTAACTGACAACGGGACTAAATCAACATGACAGGATGTAAGCTGTGTGGGCCAGAGATCATCTTTTGTTCTGTGTTTGTAAAGTGCCTAGCATAATGTGGTCCTGCGCCACGGCTGGGGCTCTTGAGTGCTACCATAATACACCTACGAAATAGCAATAGTTATGTACAGCACCTAGCACAATGGGTCATGGTCTATGAGTGGGGCTCCTAGGCACTACGACAATAACAACACCAATAACAATGTACGCCCTCATTAAAGATCATCACTCCGTCTAGTAAATATGTCTGCCTTTCATAATTTTTTCCAAAGATACTGAAGCCACAGGTTGCCATGTGCAACCATAAGAGACCCACCCAGTCAATGTTTGAACCCGGCATCTTGTCATCCTCACTGTGGAGCAGCCACTAAAGGGGGAACATGACACACATTTCTTTCCACAGCATGGCTCAACTATTTGCTAGACAGAAGACTACTGGGAATGAGGATTCCTGACTTTCAGGGGAGGGGATTGCTTTGGTGTTTAGAGCAGGGTTACAGAGAGCCAGGTCAGCTGGGTTCAAGTGTTGGCTCAGGATACAGCATATGTTAGTTGCCGGACCAGTGGCTACAGACATCATAGTCAAGCATATAGGTGTGGCAGTTTCCTTTTGAGTAAATGAGGCTGAGGTCTTCCATGTCAAAGATGTAAGTTCTAGTCCCAGCTCATCTTGAAATGATGTTGTGCACCTCTTGATTACTTCATTTGTAAAAAGCTGTTGTTTATATTTGAGTGCGTCCTAGGGTACGGAGTTATGCTGGAGTTTGGAAGGGCACTTCCCAATCATCTCTCCTTCCCCCAGTGCAAACATCCCTGCTCCTTCTATGTCCCCACATGTCAGAGAGGAAGTTATGGGGAAACGTCATATTAACCCTCAATATTTGCTGGGGTTGCAATTGCACCAGGGCTGCTGTAGTGCCAGAAGAAAGGTCAGCTGGCGCGCAGCCCGGTGCAGAGAGGGAGGAGGCAGTTGGGCCTTGGCCCCGCCACTTCTTCATAGATTCTGGCACCCTTGCTTGCAATTTTGCTTTAAACTGTGGGAGATCAGTGTGTTGTGTGTAGTGCAGTGATTCCCAAACTCTTTTCTTCACGGATCACTTGAAAATTGCCAAGGGTCTCAGCGGACCACTTAATGGTCTTTCTAAATGTTTGTACCATTAGCTAACTATTGTAAAGCGCTTTGGATAAAAGCACTATATAAAAAAAACGTAATAATAATTAAGGTTTCTTTGTTCAACCAATAAAAGCACACAACTCATTTTAATATCAGTAGTCTTACCTTTCTAATGTGATGGATGTGCCCTCTCTCTCCTGCTGCAGCAGCCCCCGAGCTGGGCTGGGAAGGAGGGCCATCTCTTGCCGGCAGCCTTCTCCCATCTACCCCCTATTTCCCCCCCAAGGCCACCACCTCACCTTACATGTGCATCTTCTCCAGGGTCCAGGCACCTAATTAGCGGAGTCACGCCTGCACAGCTCCACTAATTAGGTGGGTGGGCCTTCATTCTCTCATGTGTGACCACCCAGGTGTGCACCTTAGAGGGAACTATCCGCGGACCACAGTTTGAGAACCTCTGGTATAGTGTGTTTCCTCGTCGTTTTGAAGCAGAAAGAGGTTCCTTGTGATTTCAGTGGATTCTGTGTACTTAGGCCTATGTCCTCCCCTCAGTGAGAGCACTTATTCCAGGGATTCCTATCATAATGGCCCCACTGCCAGTGCAGAAGAACCAAAGAAAGAGTTGTGCTTGGATTTTCTCTAGGAGAAATTATCACTGCTGAGGGAACATCAAACATTCCTAAACCCCACTACCTTGCCCACTCCTCCTCCTCCTGTCTCCTCTCCAGGCCTGTACATAAAACTGCCTATTTAAAAATATGGAGCCTCTTTGTAGGCTTCCTGTGTCCTCGGATATGGAACAGGGTGTCGAGAACACTGATGAGCACCCACCTGGGGATGCTGCTCATCACACTCACTCCCTTCTCTGCTTCCCCTTTTGGATGAGAGAACAGTGTGTATGTGACAGCTCCTTGTCACTGACTACAGACATCTCAGACATTTTGATATCATCAGTTATTAGCTCTCCTTCTCGGCTAAATGGAGGACCTACAATTTCTTTCTCTTGCTTTTAATGTAGACCCTCTTCTTATTGCCTTTTATGTCCCTTGCTAGGTGTAACTCATTTTGTGCTGTAGCCTTTCTGATTTTGTCTCTACCTGCTTGTGCTATTCTTTTGTACACATCCTTAGCTACTTGTCCATGTTTCCACTTTTTGTTGGATTCTTTTTTGATTTTCAGGTCATTAAAGGGCCCCCAATAGAGCCATATTGGCCTCTTACTGTTCTTGCTATCTTTCCTTCTCATTGTGACTATTTGCTGTTACGCCTTTAATATTGTCTCTTTCAGTAACTGCCAGCTCTCCTGAACTCCTTTTTCCTTTAGATTTTCTTCCCGTGGAACCTTACCTACGAGTTCTCTGAGTTTGTTAAAGTCCGTTATTTTAAGTGCATCATCATTATTCTCCTGTTCTCACTCCTTCCTTTCCTTAGAACCATGACATTCATCATTTCATGATGACTTTCACCCAAATTGCCATCAACTTTCAGATTCACAATCAATTCTTCCCCGTTAGTCAGAATCAAGTCTAAACGGGCTGAATCCCTGGTTACTTCCTGCACTTTCCGAAGAATAAAGCTGTCCCCAATACAGTCCATGAACTTATTGTTTGCTAGTGGTGATGTGGCTGTGTCAATCCCAGGATATGAGTGAAACAAGATAGCTTATTAAGGTGAACTTATTGGACATTTCGTGTTTTGCCATATTACTTTTCCAACAGATATACGGATAGCTAAAGTCCCCCGTTACTACCAGGTCCAGTGATATCTATCTATAGATAGATGGATGTATAGATAGATACACACACACACAATATAGAAAGAAAGAAAGAAAGAAAGAAAGAAAGAAAGAAAGAAAGAAAGAAAGACCTCGTCTGCCTTCTCCTACTTATTTAGTGGTCTATACTAGACCCCCATCATCACATTGCCTCCGTTTTTTCTTTTATCTTCACCCAGAATCTTTCAACTAGTCTGCCTCTGACCTCCTTCTAGACTGCAGAACAAATGTATATATTCTTGATTCATAATGCTGTGACGGGTTGGTTCACAGAAACCCACTTGGGAGCTGCCAGCTGATGTGCAAAGGCTACCTCTGGTTCAATTCTCCCCTGCCAGCTACTGGTGGTTCCAGCACTCAAAGTCTTGCTGACAGCCAGACACACCTATCTGCTCCAGACACAGACCAGAGTCTGAACCACCTATCCCAAAGCTGCAGGGTTACCTGAGAACAGCTCACAGAAGTCTGCTTGCCTTTAACACTCAGATGCCCAATTCCCAATGGGGTCTAAACCCAGATAAATCCGTTTTACCCTGTATAAGCTTTATACAGAGTAAACTCATAAATTGTTCGCCCTCTATAACACTGATAGAGAGATATGCACAGCTGTTTGCTCCCCCAGGTATTAATACATACTCTGAGTTAATTAATAAGTAGAAAGTGATTTTATTAAATACAGATAGTAGGATTTAAGTGATTTCAAGTAGTAACAGACAGAACAAAAGAAGTTACCAAGCAAAATAAAATAAAATACGCAAATCTATGTCTAATTGCACTAAATACAGATAAGATCCTCACCAGTTCCAAAATGTTCTCTTTTACAGGCTAATCTTCTTTTAGCCTGGGTCCAGCAATCACTCACACCCCCTGTAGTTTTCAGTTTCCTTCAAGTGTCCTGTGGGGGTGGAGAGGCTCCTTCTTTAGCCAGCTGAAGACAAAATGGAGGGGTCTCCCACAGGTTTAAATAGACTGTCTCTTGTGGGTGGAGACCCCCTCCTCTCCCTCTGTAGAATCCTGTCACAGAATGGAGATTCGAAAATCACATGGGCAGGTCACATGCCCATGCATGACTCAGGACTGCAGGTAGCAGCCATTACCCACATGCTGCCTTGAACGTCCTCAGGTAGACTTCTGATGTGGATTGGAATCTTCCAAGCTCTTTTGTCTGTTAAGTGCCCCCTGACTGAACACCTAATTTGCACATTCCTTTCCCAAGAAGTCATCAAATGTTCTAACTGAGGCCCCTTAGGAATCAAGCAATTACACAGCCAATGTTCATAACTTTGAACACACAAATGGTGCCTGCATACAACTAGGGTGAACATAACTAGTAGATCATAACCTTTACATAGATATGTACCTGGCACAGGCAGCACAAAACATATTCCAGTTATGTCATATTCCCACAAAGCCTTATGGGAGGTACCGTCACAAATGCAACATCTCCTCCATCCCGACCCCGCCGCCTGTCCTTCCTGAACAAGCTATACCAATATTCCAGTCATGAGATTTATCCCACCAAGGCTCTGTGATACCGCTTAAGTAATAATTTAGCTTATGGATTCATACTTCCAGTTCGTCCTGTTTATTCCCCATACTCCTTGCATTTCATAGAATCATAGAATATCAGGGTTGGAAGGGACCTCAGGAGGTTCTAGTCCAACCCCCTGCTCAACGCAGGACCAATCCCCAACTAAATCATCCCAGCCAGGGCTTTGTCAAGCCTGACCTTAAAAACCTCTAAGGAAGGAGATTCCACCACCTCCCTAGGTAACCCAGTCCAGTGCTTCACCACCCTCCTAGTGACAAAGTTTTTCCTAATATCCATCCTAAACCTCCCTTGCTTATAGACATCTAAGATGTTGAACAGATTCTCCCATTGTTTTCCCTCTCGTTGCTCCTATTACCCTACTGTAGTTTTCCATTTCACCCCAACATTTAGCCCTTTGCTGAGGTCATCTTTTTTATACCTACTTGTGGGCTTTTGTCACCTGCTTCCTTTGAACCTAGTTTACAGCCCTCCTCACTAGGTTAGCAAGTCAGTGAGTGAAGGTGCTCTTCCCCTCCTTGGTCAGATGTGCCCCATCTCTCCTCCTTCCTGGAGCAGCATCCCTGAGCTGAGGAAGCCAAAGCCTTCCTGTCAATACCATCTGTGCAGTCACGTATTCATCTCCGGGATGTGCATGCCCCTGCATGGGCCTTTAACCTCAATTGGAAGGATGGATGAGAACACAACCTGTGCCCCTGACTTCTTCACCTTCTCTCCCAGAGCCCAGTAGTCACTGCTCATCTGCTGAGGGTCATACCTGGCAGTATCATTAGTGCCCACATGAATAGCAGCATGGAATAGTAGTCAGAGGGCCAGATGAGCCTTGGCAAGCTCTCTGTAACATCCCAGATGGGGACTCCAGGCAGGTAGCACACCTCCCAGGACATTAGGTCAAGTCAGCAGATGGATGCCTCTATCCCCTTTAGAGAGAGTCCCTGACCACTAGCACCCTACGTCCCCTCCTCAGGGGTGCAGTGGTCAAAGGCAACATGTGGGGGAGTTTGCGGGGCCATGTGTCCCCCAAGATTTGTTGCTTGGCTTGTACTGAGCATGCTCCCACAGACTGAGCATGCTCAGTAACACTGCTGAAGCTGACTGTCTTCATTCTGCCCCCTCACTATTGGCAGGCACTGTTCGTCTCTGGAAGTGGCCATGAGCCTTCCAGCCTTGGCAGCAGGCTGTTTCTTCTCCTCAGCTACTGGGGTCTGCTTCTCTCCTTCTATTGCCAGTACAGCTTGACCTCAATGGATGGGAGACCTGGGCGAGGAACACTGTCTACTGCGTGAGGTGGCCAGCAGCTAGTCTGTTCCTCATAGAGCAGCTGGTTATCCTTCCTCCTCTGATGCTGCTGTAGTTATCTGTCATCTGACGTCTCCATGTGTATCCTGCTGATGATGTCTTTGTGCTCCCAGATGCTATGCAGATGAGCCACTTCCTCCTGCAGCTCTCTTACACCTCTCAATTGGGTGGTTGCTCCTGCCTGGCTTTCTTCAGCAGGCACATGCAGGTTGCATTCCCAGCAAGGCAAGACCAGGATCTGGGTAGAAGTCTCCAGAGTCAGGATGCCTGTCTGGCCAGGACCCCCACACATGCAAGCAGAAGAGCTAGCAGTGGTGTTGGTGATGCACTGTTTTACTCTCATTGTGTCTTCCTTGCAGAGTACTTACAAGCTAAGGGTGGGGAAAAAGACTCTGCCTCCCTGCCTTTCTTTGCTGGTGAACTCTGTTGGCTAACTCTCTTAGTTTCCCAGCTGCCTTTGTTTCACCAGCCATGTGTTTACTCTTACCAGTCACTGTTTGCCATGATACAGTTACCCACCCTGTGAGTGTGACCTGCATTCTTTGCTGCTTCATGATGACCCTGCATTTGGCCTTCTAAAAATACAAAGATACAAGTACATGCACTGGACATGGTTTTCCATCCTCTTCATAATTGGAGCACCTTTCAGTTTCTGCCTTGTGTCACTGCAGCTTTCACTCATCTCCCCTGATTCAGCCGTGAGCACTAGTTGTTTGTGTAAGGTTGGTATGGCTATCTGCAAATCCCAAATTCCCACAGAGAAGGCTTGTTCTGCCTAGTTCTTGAGATGCCATTCTGTGCTTCCTTCCATGTTTAAGAAAGGTGGCATTTGTTACAGCTAGACACTTTCCAAGCATAGAGGAAGCCATAGTCCCTGGACAATCTAAAATGACAAAGGAAGAGGCAAGGTTTCATAAATTCCTAGATTATAAGGCCAGAAGGGACCATTGTGATCATCTAGTCTGGCCCCCTCTAGAACACAGGCCAGAGAACTTCCTCAAAATACGGCAATCTTTTAGAAAAACATCCAATCTAGATTTTAAAAATGTTCAGTAAGGAAGAATGCACCATGACCCTTGGCAAAGTATTTCAGTGGTTAATTATTCTCACTATCAAAGATTTAACCTTATTGCCAGTTTGAATTTGTCTAGCCTCTTTGAGTGATGGTCCCTATTGTATTCCACTGAGGTTATATGCATTTGCCATGCGTCCGGAGCCAGAACTTTTGAAAGTAGTAGTGTTCATTGGTCCATGCATGTGCCCTCGCCTCACCTCATGGTTTCATCCAAGGCAGTAAAGGGTGGGGTGGACTGACAGAGTCCTCGGTTCCTTCTCACCACTGCAGGGTCCGAGTTGGAGCCTCTTTGTTTCTCTCGTCTCTTGTGACGCATTTCTACAAACTGAGAAAAAAGACTCTTTTTATTCTTGTACACTCTGTATATATTTGTTATTTTTAGTAGTAGTAGTAGTTTTTAGGAATTTAAGGACTTCAGGATGCCATTTTCCATGGTAGCTGGCTAGCCACTCCCCTGCAGCACCCGAGTCTGGATATTGGATTATGCCGAAGACACCAGGGTTTAAGATCTGCGCTTCCTGCCCTCACTCATTCTTGGTCAGTGATGAGCACCATTGCTGTCTGTGCTGCTTGTGGAAGGCTCACGTTGCATCCAGGTGCAGTATCTGTCTCTCCTTCCCTGCCTGTGCATGGGAAGGCCGGTCTCTCCACCTCAAGAAGCACCTCATGGAGGTTGCCATGAGGCCACAGTCGAACCTCCTCCTCCCCACATCCCCACACATCGGCCTGAGCAGTCTAGCAGCATGCCTTCTATCATGGAGCTCCAGTCTGGTTCCACCAGTGACCGCACTATGGATCCCATGTTGTGGCCGAGCTGTGAGGCAAGGAAGCATGCACATAAGCATGGCAGTAAGTCTTCCTCCAACTCCCAGAAAGACACTGCCCCATCCATGAGTTCCGTCCACGGAAAAGTGGCTCATTCCAAGGCACACAAACATGACAGGAAACCAGCCAGACCATCGGTTCCAGCCTCTGAATCCCGTATTTTTTCCAGATCAGCACCACCGAGGGTCAGGGAACCTTCGGCTCTGCAACAATCCTCCATTTTGGCTCCCGTTCCGGCTCCAGTGCCGGCTGAAGAGTGCATGCCACTGACCCCGGGAGGCTTGTGTCAGCCCCTGAGCCCCATGAGCTGTTTGTTCTAGATGAGGAGAGGTCTCCTCGTGTTCTGATGCTGTCGCCTCCAAGGAGATGCACTCTCCCACGGTGGACTTGCCTCCTTTGGGACATGTCCCCACCTTTACTGCAGAGTCATCTGCGATTCTTTCAATTCCAATGGCACTGCCATTTGAACAGGCTTCCAATTTTTTGGATTTGGAATATTCAGACAGAGACAGAGGCCCACCCCTCCCATACCACCAGTGTGAATACTTCAAGGTGCCATCGGCTCCATGGCAGTACCCACCATTTACCCAGCATCAGGGTCCTTGGTACCTTGCCCCTTGGTACGCTGCCCTGTGGAGTCCCTGTCACCATACGACAAACCCAGCAGGATGGCCGTACCAGGGTTCATGGCCACAATACCCACCGTTGGAAACTTCTTGCTCTGTCTCCTCTCTCCAGCTGCCATCCAGCAGGCGCTAGGAACCACCATTGGATGAAGCACCGCTGAGCCCGACTCCAACAGTACCACTGGAACCAGAATGCTTCCCCGCTCTTCTTCCCTGGATGCTGTAGTGTCTTTGACTTCTCCTTCACCTCCAGATGACTTCTGGACGTTCCAGGAGTTGCTATGTAGGGTAGCTGGAGCCCTCAACATTCCACTGTAGGAAGTGCAAGATAAAGAGCACCAAGTGCTTGATATCTTATACGCCACAGTACCAGCCATTGAGGCCAAACTTCACCCAGCTCAGACTGTTTGGCACATGCCGGACACCTGCACACCTATCCCAAGGCGCTGGAGAAGAGGTACTATGAGCTTCCATAGGGATCTGAGTTCATCTTCTCCCACCGCCCACTCAATTCTCTCATTATTCAAGCAGCTACCGAATGTGCACGCCAACAGCACCTGCGCTCCACCACAATAGATAAAGAGGGCAGGTGCCTGGACCTTCTGGGCTGCAAGGTCTTTTCCTCTGCCAATATGCAATTTTCTATCTCAAACTATTTAACTCTGTTCACAAAATAGACTTCCTTACCTACAGTAAACTCATGGATTTCACTGACAAGCTGGCCCAACAAGATCAAGCCCATTTCCAGGCAATCCTAGAGGAAGGGAAACTGGTGGCGAGGTTGGCCCTGCCGGCTGCAATTGACGCAGTAGACACCTCTTCAAATACAATGGCTACAGAGATCATCATGCACAGGGAGTCCTGGTTGCATTCATTCCGCTTCCCAAAGGTAGTCCAGACCACCATAGAAGACCTCCCTTTTGATGAGTCTCTTCAATCAGAAGACTGATGACTCTGTTCAGTCCCTCAAGGACTCTAGAGCCACTCTCCGGTCACTGGGCATCTACATAATGGCTGACCCAGCGGTTTAAAGCTCCTCAATGCTTCCAACAATGGTCCAAGGAGCCTCCTTGCAGCTGGCAGAGGACAGAGGGACCCCATCCCTCCGGTTCTTTATTGGCACAACCTTCTGCATCTCATGCCCTATGATCTCAGAAGCTTTATTTCTGAGTATGCTCAGGGAGACATCAACCAATATGCCTCACACCATGCCCCCAGACCACCCCCTTTTAGTGGACGTCTAGCAGTATTCTTGCCAGCTTGGAGTGCAATAATAGTGGACAAATGGGTCCTGTATGTCATTCAACATGGTTATATGATCAAGTTCAGAATGCTACCTCATCCACATCTCCCACCCTGACCCCACTCCAGGGATTGCTCTCATGACAGTATCACCACAGTAGAGGTGGATTCTCTAATACAGAGGGGGGCAATAGAACCTGTTCCCGAGGCCCATTAGGGAACAGGGTTCTATTCCATTTATTTTATTTCCTAGTCCCCAAGAAGAAGGGTAGATGGCGTCCAATCCTAGACCTCCGTCGTCTCAACCATTTCATATGAAAGCCAAGGTTTTGTGTGGTCACTCTGGTGGCCATCATCTCTTCCCTAGAAAGAGGCATGTGATTTATAGCTCTCAACATGCATGGTGCTTACTATCATAGAATCATAGAATATCAGGGTTGGAAGGGACCTCTGGAGGTCATCTAGTCCAACCCCCTGCTCAAAGCAGGACCTAATCCCAACTAAATCATCCCAGCCAGGGCTTTGTCAAGCCTGACCTTAAAAACCTCTAAGGAAGGAGATTCCACCACCTCCCTAGGTAACCCATTCCAGTGCTTCACCACCCTCCTAGTGAAAAAGCTTTTCCTAATATCCAACCTAAACCTCCCCCACTGCAACTTGAGACCATTACTCCTTGTTCTGTCACCTGGTACCACTGAGAACAGCCTAGCTCCATCCTCTTTGGAACCCCCTTTCAGGTAGTTGAAAGCAGCTATCAAATCCCCTCTCATGCTTCTCTTCTGCAGACTAAATAATCCCAGTTCCCTCAGCCTCTCCTCATAAGTCATGTACTCCAGCCCCCTAATCATTTTTGTTGTTCTCCGCTGGACTCTTTCCATTTTTTCCACATCCTTCTTGTAGTGTGGGGACCAAAACTGGGCACAGTACTCCAAATGAGGCCTCACCAATGCCGAATAGAGGGGAATGATCACGTCCCTTGATCTGTTGGCAATGCTCCTACTTATACAGCCCAAAATGCCGTTAGCCTTCTTGGCAAAAAGAGCACACTGTTGACTCATATCCAGCTTCTCATCCACTGTAACCCCTAGGTCCTTTTCTGCAGAACTGTTGCCTAGCCACTCAGTCCCTAGTCTGTAGCCGATATCCTGCCCACAGATATTTCCTGAGATTCACAAAGGGGCATCATCACTTTCAGTACACGGTTCTCACGTTCGGGCTCACCACCACTCCATGCAAAGTTTTCTCCGTTGTGGCGGCCCACCTTATATTCCCTTACCTCGATGATTGGTTGCTGGCAGCACGATCAAGAAGGGACGCTCGAGCCTCAACCTCCATGTTGCTCACAACCCTCTGCTCTCTAGGGGTGAGTGTAAATGTTGAAAAATTCACGTTGGACCCCACACAATCTTGGAGTTTATTGGGTCACACATCAACATGGTCTCAACTCTTGTGTACTTGCCAGAGGACAGATTCCAGACCGTACAGGACCTGGTTTCCAAGATGGTGTCCAGTTCTTCTGTCCCTGTCAGGCAATGCCTTTCTCTTCTTGGCCACATGGCGGCCTGTGCTTACGTAACCGCCTTCACTCATCTGCGGTTTCACTGCCTGCAGCTATGAATCCAGAGGGTCTATTCCCCTGCCATCATACTATGGACCTTCTTATTCCTGTTCCCCAAGAGATCCTCCCCCCCCTCCGGTGGTAGATAGACCCAACGTGGGTATACAGCGGGATATTGTTCCTCCCTTCTTCCCCTTCAGCGTTGTTGTTCTCTGTCCCATGGTTTCATCATCATCCTCACGCCCTCCTCCTAGCAAGTATCAATTACAGTCACACTTCATGATATGCCCCTTAAGACATATGTAAGTCGGCCACGTAGAGTTCATTATATACCTTCTCTTCCCATTACCCCTTTGTGTGGGACTCTGCTATGGATGCTTCCTTCAGCGTGGCTGTTCTCCGTCCCATGGTTTCATCATCATCCTCGCACCCTCCTCCTAACTAAGGTACTGCTTGTTAATCATCTTCAGTGGAATAGGAACCATCACTCAAAGAAGAGGAGGTTATTTACATGCAATTGGAGGTTCTTAAAGATGTGTGGTCCCCATTTGTATTCCAAACCTGCCCTCCTTCTCCTCTGCTGCGGATCTTAGGTTTAAGGTGGAGAAGGTAGTGAGGATGCCATCAGTCTGCCCTGCCCTTTATTGCATCGGACGAAACCATGAGGCGAGGCAAGGGCACATGTGCAGACCAACTGACACTACTACTTTCAAAAGCTCTGGCTCTGGACCCATGGCACATGCGTATACCCCGCTGTAGAATGCAATAGGGACAACACATCTCGAAGAACCTCCAGTTACAGTGACCTCCTCTTCAACTTCCAGCCTTTGGCTCATGTTATACCTTTCCCTGCTAGATTGAAGGGCCCTTTATTAAATATTTGACATCATGTAGATACTTACAGACTGTAATCAAGTTGCCCCTTAACCTTCTCTTTGTTAAGCTAAACAGGTAGAAGGAGGAGAGCAGTCAAGCATGCCCCCAAGTTATGAGCAGGACTGCTCAGAGAATGGTGTTGGGTTCAGTAGTGACAGAGAATGAGGGGCATACAGGGTGTTTTGGAAGAAAGATCATGAGTTGGTTTTGGCAATGTTTAATTTAAACTGCCTGCAAGAGATTTATGAGGCAATGTCACAGAGAGAGAGAGAGAGAGAGAGAGAGAGAGAGAGAGAGATGCAAGATTGGATGGAAGGGGAGATGTCAAAGTAGGGTTACGTGGGATGGGGAAATGTTTTCCCATCTTGTAATCATTTTTGAGATTGCGGAATTTTTTCCCGTTCCACATTGGGATGAAACAAAGACCTTTTGCTGAAAAAACAGAAGTTAGATCACTTGTATGGGATTCAGGAGGCTTGGCTTCAATTCCTTGCTCTGACTGATTCAGAGAAAGGATATGAACTTGGCACTGTTCTATCAGAGGGATGTGCCCCTAACGAACCATGGGGACACAGCCAGTCTTTTTCTTTTTCTGTCACAATCAATATTTCATATTTAATTAGTTTTACAAAGTAGACCAGCTTCAATAGGGAAATGCCAGTAGCCTGGTGGTTAGGGCCTTCACCGGGTATCTGAAAGACCTTGGTTAAAGTCCGTGCTCCAAATCCAGCACACCTAATTAGATGTTCCATCCTGGCTCCTGAGAAGCCATTCTGCCCACAGCTTTATTGATTTAAGTATGCCCACACAAGTCTTTGGTTTGGACAAATCTGAATTTTCTGACAAAAAACATTCCTTAAAAAAAATTCCTGACCAGCTCCAGTTTGGAGTGGGTGAGCCAGGATGGGTGAGCCAGGAGTAGAGCTAATCGAAAAATGAAAAAATTCAAAATTTTTAAGTTGTTTTCATGCTGAAGTGTTCATTGTTTCATTGTTTCAATTTTTTTCCCAAGAAATTTCTGCAATTTTGTAATCAAAAATATTATTAAAATTTGATTGAAATATTTGGTGAACAAAACATTCTCTAGCCATTTTGATAATATTTTCAATAATAATTATGTATTTTAAAGGCATGAGATTTTTTAAGAAAAATGAAAATTTTCAACAATATTTGTTTCTCAAATTTGTTGTAGACAAAAGGTTATCATTCAACCAAAGACTCCTCATTTGGTAAATTTCATACAGCTCCAGTCATCAATGAATCGGTGGTAGTTAAAGGTATGTGAGCAGATAAGGTTATCTAGAGGCAGAGTCCGAAGGTATTGCTCTAGGCAGGTCTCCTGCGCATTGAAGATGAACTACACTTTGTGACGAAGCATCATAGATGAGGACATGGATGTTCCGTGTCATCAGCTGAGTGACTTTTTATCTGCCCAGGATTGTGTCATGGAGTTCTGTGAATTAACCTCTGGGACATCTGTTGCTGTCTGTGTATTTCTTATTCTCCTTCGACTCCCCTGCTACATAGATGAGCCTGGAAGCACTTTCCCAGTAGTGTGCCCAGCTACCTTGAGGGCTATTGCATTTGGTACCTGACAACTGGCATCATGACTGAAGGAAGAAAAAGAGCATCTCACTCAGTGCTGCCCTACACCTTGCCGTCCCTGTCCATAACAGTGCTATAGCCCCGTTTCTGCATTTACACATCAGTCCATGTGCCCATGCAGGTGCTGTGTGGATCTGATTGCTCTTTTGGGCCCTATTGTTTCCACAGGTCACTATGGCCTATAGTGCCAGGCCATATCCCTATCTTGGTTCTCTGAGGGACAATCATCTCCATCCTATGAATCAGTGCATGTATGGCGCTGTGCCACCCTCTCACTGTCAGAGGGACTCTGGCATAGGGACCAAGGTGCTTGAGGAGAGAAGGCATTTCTTTTGTTTAGCTCCATCTATTTAAATGACTGGAAGTGGAATCCAGGTTGGGGTGTGTGAAAGCAGCCACCTCCCAAGGAGACCCTCTGCTGTTGTCTTTTCCACCCTCTGCCATTTGTGTGGCAAAGAGACCTCAGCAACCAATACACATGTCAACTGGAGGAGATGGAAATATTTGATGCTTGGATCTCCTGGAGGAGGTAGGTGCTAATTCGCCTATGGAATGGGGGCAGGCAATTTAACTAGTTAATACACGTGTGATTGTATCATTGCTGTCACTATTTGTCCTTCAGTTCCTCTGCTTTTTTCCTTCTTGCGGGTTACTGTTCTGGAAACTGCTCCAAGCAGCTGATAGGCTTTCTTTTCTTTTCTTTTCTTTTCTTTTCTTTTCTTTTCTTTTCTTTTCTTTTCTTTTCTTTTCTTTTCTTTTCTTTACTTTTCTTTTCTTTATAGTTTTATAATTTCTTTCTTGCTTTCTCTTATCACAGGAATTGCTGTACAAACCCCACCTGCCTGTTGCTGTTTCATTTTTCTCTCCTGGCTTCCATTTTTGTATATTTTATATTAAAGTAGAAGTTTCTCATTGGTGTATCCCACGTATTTGTCCCAGTGATTCAGAGGTAGAGACAAGGTCATAAATATGAGCACAGGTACACTTAGGGTGCTTTTGATTTCTCTGGAGCCTTGTTGGGTACTTGTCCTCTCATCTACTCCCCGTGGTATGCTTCTCTCAGTGGGATCCTCCTTTTCAGCACCCACCATTTCTTCCTCCTCACAACGTTCCCTCTTGTTACTTTCTAGTGTGCAGAAATCTGCAACTGTTGTCTGTGGGGACCCTTCCTCCTTGGTTGCTATGAGACATAGCTGTTCTTTGCTCATGACTAGAACTGGGGGGAAAATTTTGGCAAATAAACTGTTCTCAAAGTCAGTCTGAATTAGGTGAATAGTTTCGGGCAAAAAAAACTTGGGACAAAAAATTCTGAAAATGTCTAAATGTTTAGTTGGACCCAAAACAAAAACATTTTCAGATTTTTTCATTTTGGCCACCAAACCGAAAAAGCAATTATTCATCCAGCTCGACTCATGATCTAATGGAGCCAGGAGCGGTGAATAATTATCCCCTGCCTTATACTGACTCATGTTGTCTCCCAGCCCCTAGAGCTGAGCGCTGTACAGGTGGCAGGGGGAGAGGGGTGAGTGCAGAGAAGACAGGAGGAGAAGCTCCCACCCCAGCAGAAATGCATGTTTCCATGCCAGGAACTCCAGTCTCTTTTCACCCAGCCAAAGCCCCTAAACCCAGCAGGGTCAAGATTTTCATGCAGGATCTGAGTTCTTTCCTACTGTGGCGGATGTGGGAAAGAATCCTACTCGCTATGTCTGAGCAATGTTAGTTCTGAAGGAGTAAAACTCAGTACCTTCTTCTCTGGTTACTGCACTCAGCAGATCAGACTCTGAAAAATGCCATTTCATTTCGGAGTGGAATCACCCCTCAAGCAAGGAACTCTGCAAATATTCAACTATGCAAAGTTGTTAGTAATTAGTATTTTTTGTTACACAAGACTTATTATTTTATGGTTTGTGGGCTCATCCCCAGGGCAGCATTTTAGGACCCAATCCTGCAGCCCTTGTTCCTGTAAATAAAGACTGAAGGATCAGGCCCTTAATGTAGCTACAGGGGTCTAATTAGTTAACATTTATGGGCCAACTGGAGAACACTTAGACTGCACCTGCTTTAAAGTTATGCAAATAGAGGAACTAAAACCCCTGACAATTACACTGAACTGAGTTTTGTGGGACCCCTGGGAAACGAGTTCAGAGGAATGGTAAGTAAAATTGGCATTAAGCAGTGGCCATTTCCGAGGGAATGAGGTTCTTTCACAATTGTAAAGCCTAGTTCAGAGTAATTGCGCTTGGGTAACGGCTACTTGTGGAAGCAAGAGCTATCGGCTGAAGAGCAACATAAACCAAACCCCAAACCTTGGGCAGAGTTTTGGAGCTTGTGGATCCGATGGATTCTGACCAGGGATGAAGTGGAGCATCCGTCCTGTTATTTGCGCTGTGACGCTCCAGAACTCTCACTCTCAGAAGAAATGCTGCTGCCACTGCTGCAGGGGTGTTTTATTAGCTACTTTTATTATCCATGTAGGCCTCTGCCTTATTCTTCGTGTTGCTCATTCTTCAATGAGACCCAGGGGTCTGATGTTTGGCCACAGCAAAACAAATTTGTGTCTCCCAAGCATCATCAGCAGTGGGGGACCTGTGACGACACCCTTGTTTATACAGGGAAAGTGAAGGAAGTGGCTGTAATGAATTGGCAACTGAGTGACAGAAATGAATTTTTCTACTCACTCCTGTATAATCTGGAGCTGTTCCAGATTCCTTGGCAGATACAGCGTCTTTTGTGTGGGGTGCAGCATTTCTGCCTCTCACTCCTCTGCTTGTGTCTCTCCACTTCACACTACGCTCCTGCGTGGGATTTGCTAGGCAATCACTGAGTCTGGAACAAGCGAGGGCAAACAAATCTTCTGCTGGGGTTTGTTTGTGTTGTCTGGGGGATTTCTTAACATCACTAATTCCCTACAAATTGTCCACCACCGCTGATGGCAAAAAGGAGATGAAAAGGCCAGCAACATTAGCCATCATTAGAATAAGAATCATGTATTCCTCCCAGCTGAGATGCATATAATTAGAAATTAGAAAAAGGTCAGATCTTGCCATTATCAACTCAATCAGCTGCTGAGTGCCGCACAGTCAATTAATTCAGCATCTGTATTTTTTACAACCCCGCGCACGTATTCCATTGGACTGTAACTCTTTTTCTGGACAGATATACTACTCAGTGAAGCAGGAACATAAAATGAGAGACCCTAAGCAAATGAGCTGAGATAATTGAGAGATTTATTTTTTATATATATGAGTGTGTCAGGTCTTCTTGCCTTTGCCCTTGAATATTGACTTTCATAAATGTGATTGTTGGATGGATGCACTAGTCTGAGGGATCTCTGTCCCTCTTTGGAGCTACACTTTTCTCATGTCCAGTTACTGAATACCTCTGAAGAACTTAATTTCCCAGTTTGTGTGCTGCTCAGGTTGTGTTTGTTTGGTTTTGTTTTGTTTGACCTTGTGCGTTATTCCCATTTCTGCAAGAGAAAAGAAGTAGGATGTGGCACATGGGGGTGCAAGGGTTCAGTAGCATATCGACGCGAACCAGTATTACTGGGGCTGAAGCAGGAGCTGAAAGGCAAAGGGCTTTCAACCTCTTCCTCTCAAAATTCCCTGGAGTAGATGGGGACTAAAAGGAGTTTGTCCCCTGTTTGCCCTGGCTAACCATACTTCTGATCAATCTCTTCTTGTTCTATTTATAAATTGTGCCTCATCAGCGCCCGTTATTCTGTCTCCCTGCTGGCTTTGTGACTCACCTGAGAAAGCCTTCACAGTGCATTAGGACAGCGAAATGTGGCTATCTCCTGAGGTCCCCTCCTTCCTCCTACCCCTTTTTAATGCCACTTTTATAAATCTCTGAGCTAGTAACGAGCAAGGCCTCATTATAGCAGCAGAGTTCCAAAGGCCCTCCTCCTACTGTTGCCCCTGCAGGCTCATCAGGGCAATTGATGGCAAGGCCATTGAAATGTATGTAGCCATTCAACCCAGGAGCAGTCTATGACTAACAGTTTGTAAAGATGATCACTACAATTTGCAAGTTAAAAAAATCCTTTGACATGTAAAGACTTTTTGTTATATAAAACTGGCTTTATCACCCCACAGTGAATAGCTGGAATTTTATATATTATGCAAGATTTCAAACTGAAGCTGTAAAACTTAAAGTTTCAGTTCCATGAGAGGAATGTTTTATGTGTACATTTTTTTAACATTTATGGGGTACATTTTAATGAGGCCCAAGCTTTGCTCTAGGGAAAGCTTAGAGCCACGTTGCTGCTCTGAAATCTTGTTAGAGAGAGTGGCCAGTGGAGAATAATCAAACACATTTTTACATCCAATGCTTAGTCTCCAAAATTTCTTTGGGCATTTCTTTTAGTTGGGATGGTAATTACAGTGAGTTTCTGCATCTCCAAATAGTGGAGATGATGAAAAAATAGAGACGAGCGGTAAAAACTCATGCTGAGTCGCTCTGAGCTGGATGCTTCATTGGTTGATACTGACTAGCAAAATAGTCTTCAACGAGTAGTGACCACTTATTTGGGAAGCCTAGTGATTAGCAGAGAAACAAAAACATCACTGATTCATTACTAACTTTCAGTTGGTGGAAGTGGTCTGGATATTAGTTCATTTTCTCAGTTCAATATTTTACTTACTTTTTTTACCTGTGTTGAAATAAGAACTGCAGGTACTTTGGTAAATATACTGAACAAGTGATTGTTTTTGCCATAGATTCTATAGCTTCCACTTTGTCCTTAGTGAAGTTCCAAGTGTAACCTCAGGCAGCAGTACTTGGGGGTGAATCAGATTGGTGAATTCCATGGCAACAAAAATATTTATTTTCTTTTACCACTAGTGAAAAAGCTGCACTGTTTGAAAAGGCTGCTTTTCTGCACTAGCACCAACAGATCTGAACTGCAGTCCTAAAAAGGATTATGTGGCAAATTGTACACTAGGTTATTTAATCAGATTGTCATCATTTGCAGTTCCTAGGTAATCTTGCAATGCAGATACTCATCCTTAGCAGTTCCTTAGGTTGCCCAATGATTCTAGTAGTTACTAGAAAGCCAATGGATATGCACTGACCTCCTCTCTTTGTTTATCCTTCTCAGATGGTGAAAGCAATTCAGGTCCTGAGAATTCATCTGCTGGAGCTGGAGAAGGTGAATGAATTGTGCAAGGACTTTTGTAACCGTTATATCACCTGCCTCAAAACAAAGATGCACAGCGATAACCTACTCAGGAATGATCTTGGGGGGCCCTACTCCCCAAACCAGCCCTCCATAAACCTCCACCCACAGGTAATGGCTGAAAATGTCCACCACATATGCTTTCCTAGAATCTCCCCTTGGGCCTTATTGTTCTACAAACAGTTTCACTCCATTGTATAGAGTTCCTCCTCATTTTGATCCAGTTACCAGGAGGTGCATTTTCCTAACGGGCTGTGTGAGCATGGCAGAGGAATCCTGGAGATTTAAGACACTTTGGTTCTGATTTTCAGAGGCACTCAGTATCTGCAGCTCCCATTGGCTTCCCATTGTACTTGCTCAACAGCTCTGGAAATCAATCAAAAAGTGTTTCCAGGGGGTCTCTAAAAATGGCAGCACCTGAAAATTAGGGGCACTATTGAAAATGTAAGTCTTAATTTGTGTGTGTATATGTGAATATATGTGTTTGAAAGCAAATGACCCATGTCCTGCTCACATAATGAATAAGCACAAAGCCACAGGAGGAAATGGTGCGGTGATTGAGTGTGTTTCATTGGGTTGCTCTGAATGCCATCGTGCAGCAGAGCACTCTTTCATAGAAATGTGACTCTAGTGGGTGACTGCCACTGGCTGGTAGAGTTTTAACCATGAAAGTTTATGGCTGATGAAGCTGAGATGTCAGATAAAGTATTGCATATGGCCGTATGTCAGTATGCAGTGATAGTTACAGAGGGGGCACAAACGAATTAGAACCATGGGAAATTCTTAGTGCTTGTCTATATGGTGAATTAGTGCACAGCAAGCTGAGGTGTAAATCTGCAGTGTTCTAGCATGCTGCAAACTAACTGTCTGTGCGCTGTGATGTACTGGCGTTTGAAACCCTGCACACTAACTCTGCATATAGACTAATCCTTATCCTCACTTTGAAAAAAATGTAAATAAAAAAACAGATTTCGGGTTACATTTTAAAGTTTATGGAGATCAGGGCCGGCTCCAGGCACCAGCTGAACAAGCAGGTGCTTGGGGCGGCCACTCGGGAGAGGGGCGGCACGTCCAGCTATTCGGCGGCAATTCGGCGGAGGGTCCCTCACTCCCGCTCGGAGCGAAGGACCTCCCGCCGAATTGCCGCCGCAGATCGCAATCGCGGCTTTTTTTTTTTTTTTTTTTTTTTTTAAACCCTGGAGCCGGCACTGATGGAGATATAAACTGTTGAATTTGTCAATTATTACCATAGAAAAAGGGACACGATTTTATAGCAACAAAACCCTGGCACAAAAATGTCATGAAGCCTAATCCCTATTCACATTTTTTTAAGCAACCCCTTGTTCTTTTTCCTCTCACTCAGGTCAGAGTTTGTCCATTTGAATTGCTCTGCTGGATTTTTTCTAGAAAATCTTCTTCTAGAAATCCAGCAGATGTTGTGCCCTTGACAGAACAGTGAACTTCCTTTCACAGCTCTCACTAGTACTGTCTTTTACCTCTTCCTTCAAAGGCAGCACAGACAGCTGCTGGGACAGGCATCGGAGTGCATTGCGTCTATACTATTCCATCCTGCCTGCTGACCACTAGCTTAGTGTCTCAGTGCATCCTAAGGCTTGTTTTAGGGTTCTTTGCTTGAAATGTCTGTGTAGGTGCTGGATGAGTAGCTCCCCCAAGAAGGGAAGCAGGAAGTCAAGTAGTAAATGGAAATCCAACCCTAGTGAAGCCCAGGAAATGGAAGATCAACTACATCAGGCAACATGTAAGAAGAAAATTAAGAGGTTAAAATAGAATTTGAACCGTAAATAATTCAAGGTATTTAAAAATAACAAGAAATTACATCTATCAGAAGCAAGATGCCTGCAAGAGGATCAGTGGGTCCATTACACCACCAGGGAGAAATTCAGGAAATTGCTGGAAAGTTAAGCAATTTTCCCCTCAGGTCTGGTCTATACTTAAAACTTATACTGGCATAGCTATGTCAGTCAGGGTGTGAAAAAACTACAACCGGTAGGAACATAGCTATGCTGACAACCCCCCAGCGTAGACGCAGCTATACTAACAGAAGAGAGCTTCTGTCAGCATAGCTAACATTGCTTGGGGAGGTGGTGTTACTATGCCAACAGCCCCCTTCTGTCGGCATTTGCTGCGTCTCCACTAGGGGGCTATGCCGGCATAGGCCCTGTAGTGTAGGCACAGCCTTAGTCTTCACCACAGAGGATGTTGGGGAGATTCTTGCCCTGGACCTATTCTTTTCAGGTAACAGCAATGAGGCACTGTCAAAGACTGAGGGGTCTGAAGAAGAGGTGCTGGTACAAATTAGTAGCCTGGTTCAAATAGTTACACACAAACGTTCTGAAGGAGGTTCAGCATGAAGTGACTGAGCTGATAGCAAAAATATACAAACTCTCATTGTCATCGGCTGCCATACAAGAGAGTTACAGGGTCGCAAATGTTGTACCTCTATTTTTGCACTGTGCTTGGAGTGATCTGGGGAATCACTGACCAGTGAGCTGAATGTCTGTACATTGTAAATTGTAACAGTTATGAAATATGGAATTATATTAGGGGGTCGCACACATCGTTGATTGTGCAGGCTGAGTGCATTGCATCCACCAGGGGCTCTTTGCACCCCTTCTCCACCCTCCCGGCTCCCCGGGTGCTATCCTCCCACCCCTTATTGCAGGGACTCCCAGCAACTCCCCCATCTGTTCCCTGCCAGAGGCTCTGTGTGCCTGGCATTCCCCATCCTCCTGTGCCAGGGTCCCCCATCTGTCCCCAGGCCAGCAGCTCTGAGTGCACTCCCATTTCCACTTTCCCCCATGCCTTCTGTTCCTGCCTTCCCTTCTGGAAGGGGAATTGTGGGCCCCCTTCCCCATAGCAGGTTTCCCTAATCTCCCCCCAACCAGGGGTTCTGTGTGCCTCCCATTCCACCTGTGTGCCCCCATTCCAAGGTCCCCCTCTCACCCCCATAACAGGGACTTTGCATGGGCCCTCCTCCCTCCCTTCCCCCGATGTGTCTGTTCCTCTCTCCCTGATTTTCTCCAAATCAATATGGTTCTGGCCATTGATGCCTAGGACACTCCCTGAAATTTTGGAATGGATCACATGCATGATTGAAAAGTCATCATTTTACAGATAGACAGACTGGCAAACAGAGAATGCCATGAGAGGTCCCTTCTGGCCTTAAACATCTGTGAAAATTTCAGCTGAAATGGCCCAAACCAAGTTCCATCCAGGTGTGTTTTGGGATGTAAGTTCAGTGGATTTGCATTCCATGTTTGTGTCAGGTGAAGCGTAAGAGTGTAATCTGACTAGTGCCACACACAGGTCCAGTCCTCTCCTCCTGCCACAGACATTGTCTTCTGCCGGGGTGGGGCTGGCAGGGCCCCCAAGATGTAGGTCTTGGAGTTAACACTCTATTGAGATGAGTCGGGCATCTGCCACCTTCTTATAGCTGTTGTTGCAGACTTAGGCAGACCTCTCTGCCTTTAGTGACACTCATTTCAAGCCTTTTTCTGCCATCATGATCACTAGAAACTTTCAATGGATAGCTGCATGAGTGCCTGTGTCTTAATGTGACCCTGCATATACCATACCTTCCCAAAGAACCTCTGCAAAATGACCCAGTCTCCAAGAGTGCTATGCTTCCAATAGGACTTCAAATATTTTTATAGTAGCTCTTGGAATAATACAAAGTAAAGCACTTTCCTCAAATAATGGCTCCCCAATGTACACTGCACTAAGCCATGTTTAGTGCATAAACGTGACAGTGTGAGCACACCTTAGTTTGAAATGTACAAATGATTTTTGTCTTAAATCTGATATTGAAGGATGCATTATCAGATTATTTGGTTACACAACATGGCATTCTCCTGCTTTCTTTTGAGAAGAGGGGTTGTTGTTTTTCTGTTTGTGTTTCAATCCCACTGTGTTTATGACCGTTTTATGGCAGCTTTCTGCAAATTTTTGAGTGTTTACTGGCACAAATATTTGTGAAAAGCAAATCTAAAATCCAAAGGTTTGACTATCCACCGAAAGCAAATTTCAGATTGGATATCCAGACATCTAAAAGTACCTCGGTGTAGTGCGTAAGTCATCCAATCAAAGAAAAAAATAATAATACACGATTTGAAGTCGGATAGTTGAGCTACTAAGGACTTGTCTGCATGGCGTGGCAAAGCCCTGTAGAGGGGTGTGATTTCTATAGTGCTCTAACATGTTGCATTCTAATGGCCCCATGTAGACCTACCAGTGCACATTAACAGGCACCTACTTCAGGTTAACATAGTCTACATTAGGGTGCAACATGCTAGAGTGCTTTACAAATCACACCTCGCTAGAGCACTTTGCTGTTCCATGTACACAAGCCCTAAGTAATAGTGACCACAATACAATTGTGTTCAACGTTCCCGGGGGAGGAATAGAACCAAAACCTAGCAGTGTGACACTCAATTGCAGAAAGAAAGATTTTCAAACAAATGAGAGAGCTTATCAAAAAAGCCATAAAATCAAAAGGAAATTGAAATCCTTTGATTCAGCATGGAGGCTATTTAAACATTCCTTAATAGAGTCACTGAATGCCCCCTAAGCACAAAAAAAAAAAAAAAAGTAGAAAGGCAAAACTAGTCTGGTTTAACGGTAACACTAGTTGAGAAAAACAGGTATCCTTCAGAAAATGGAAATCCAAACCTTAGGGAAGCCAACCGAAATCAACAAACCAGAGCGGGTGACATGCAAGAAGGAATTGAAGAGCAAAGAGGGGATTTGAAGTGTTAGCCGAAGATTTAAAAACCTACCAAGAGATTCTTTCCATAGAACAGAAGCAGGAAGCCTGCAAGAGGGGTGCTGGGCCACTGAACTATCAGGGAGTGAAGGACCAGACTGTGGCCCAGGCTTTTGCCAGGAATAACGGAGAATAAGACATCTTCCTGCTCTGGGGGCAGATGGAGAGCAAACTCTATGAGGCTGCTGCCTGCCCCAGTTTTGATTGCACCCCCTGGAATGTTAGCCAGTCCAGCGGGCACAGGGGGCAGGATAGTAATCTGCTTCTGGTGAAGACTACCACCCAGGAGAAGGTGAGAGCAGGGAAGGAATTCACACAGGGCTGAGCTTAAAGGCACACAACTTAGCCCTAAAGGAGCAACTAAGGAAGATCATGACTTTGCTGAGAAGCTAACTGATTTCTTTGTCTCACTATTCACCAAAGGATGCAGAGCCATGCCCACCCATTTCAGAAGGGTGTGTACTTGAGCCATGTCTCTGCTGCTGCTACCAGGGCTACACGGCTGTTTATGCTCACGCTAGCTCGATGAGATCTAGCAGAAGTAATGCCCACACGCGGGGGAATCACAGCCCTCACTTGTAGTATAGACAGAGCCTCAAAGAGCTGAGCTGATCACAAAAATACACAATTCCGCAAGAAACTCAACAGTTATACTGGAGAACAGGAGGGCAGTAACTGTTGAACCCACTTTTTAAAAAATGTATAGGATGCATCTAGGTCAGTGGTCCCCAACCTTTTTCATCTGGCGGGCGCCAAAAAAAACAAAAACAAACCCCGAGCGCTGCCGGCGGGCGCAAAAAAACTCCCCCAAAAACCCGAGCGCTGCCGGCGGGCGCCAAAACCCCCCTCCAAAACCCGAGCGCTGCTGGCGGAGAAAAAAAAAAGAAACCCAAGCGCTGCCGGCGGGCGCCAAAAACCCCCCACAAAACCCGAGCGCTGCTGGCGGAGCAAAAAAAAAAAATGACAACTGCTACGCGGGCGCACGTAGACCCCCCGGTGGGTGCAATGGCGCCCACGGGCACCGCGTTGGGGACCCCTGCTCTAGGTGTCTAGGCTGTGATAATGATAAAGCCCGAGGGCTTCTAATCTAGTCAAATGTTTGACCATGTCAACTAAAGGAGAGCCAGAGTAAGAATAAATGATCATTTTCCAAAATAGTACAAGGTTATAGATGGGTGTACTGTGTTAATTTGGTGGACTATACAGGCCCAAAGCATCAAACGTGTTGACATGACCCCATCACTGTCCAGCATTGAACAGTGTTAAACCAGATTTGGTTTAACCTCAGCCTGCTTAGTACCATGGCAAACACACCTGTAAAAATCCTTGTAACCTTTTATTAAAGATAGAGAAAAGAAGGGGAAACAGTTAAAGCCTTTGAAATGCAAGGTATTAAAGATGACTTTCATCTTAACAAGATCTCTTATTCCTTTCCCTGGGAGAGTTTTTAGAAAGAGCACCCCTTTCCCCCATCTGACAGTCTCTGATAGTATTAAGGATGGTACTAACAGCCCTTCTAGGGAAAAGAGAAGTTAGTTGAGCTGGGCTGGAGCTGTTATTGTCACTGTTGTTAAAGTCTGATCCCATTTCCTAAAAAACAAATCATGACAAATACACACAAGAGGGAGCAGGAAAAGAACAGAAAAGATAGAAAAGGTAGGTTCTGTCTCTGGTGTTGGCCCTCACTTCAGCCAAACTGCTGGACAAAGACAGGCGATGCCTATGGTCTTATCAGCCACTCCAAGACCTGCAAACAGCATCAGGCTGTTTAGGGCACAGCTTTTGGCTGCTTTTCTTGTCACAGGCTCACAGCAGTGTTGTGAAATACAGTCTTTGCTGTCTAAGCCAGATTCTTATTAGAAGAGTGATAGGAAAAAGAAGAAATAAGGTGGGGAAGGAAAAGAACACATGGGGAGGGGGACAATGTGTGTGACAAAATCTCACTTTCCAGGTGGTATTCAGGTTTTAACTGGAGCCAGTGGAGGTGCCATGTCATCTGGCTCCCTCTCTCTGGCCTGATTCGGTCAGGACATCTCTGAGAATTATGACAAACATAGTCCGACAGTGTCACGGTAGATTCCAGGGTTCCAGGAGACAGCCATTACAGTGAATCTCGCTCTTTCCTGTTCTTTTGTCTTCCAGTTAGCCATTGTCCACATCCCTTCTAGTTTCCTTCCCAAAGTCCTTTTTTTTAAGGACCTCAAAAGGGTGTGATGGATGGAATAGCCCATCCCCTCATTATTTTGTTCACCAATCAGGCCTGATTTCTGACACACCAATTTTGGTCCATTGATTTCCAGTCCCGTGCTTCTCTTGTTTACCAGACATGATCGTAACTCAGTCCTTGAGTTATATTATTAGGCCTTTTTATTTGGACTAATTTGGTCTCTCTCTCTCTCTCTTTTTTGCACCTTTTCCCATAATTTATGTTTAGGTTACTGTGACATTTTATGAACTTTCACTCAATTTTCATAATTGAATTCACAGTTAGCGTGAGTCTGTAGGTCCAGTTATTTCAACAATGCCCCAAAGTGCTGTTCTAGCACCTGTTTGGTTTTATTTATTTTTTTATGGTCTGGAAAAGGAAATGAACAAGTGAAGTGTTGAAATTTGCAAATAACTCAAAATTACTTAGCTTAGTCAATTATAGAGAGGACTATGAGGAACTCTAGAAGGATTTACCAAAGCTAGTCAGTTTGGTAAGATCGTGGATGGCAGATTAAATTAATTAAAATGTGTATAGTAATGTACAGTTAAAGGAATAACTGTAACTAATCAAGAAAAGGATCAGGGAGTCTTTCTGCACAGCTCAATGGAAACCTCTGCTCAATGAGCAGCAACAGTAAAAAAAAGTTAAGAAACTATTAATAGGTATTAAAGTAAAAAAAGGCATTATGGTCATCTAGTCTGTCCACCTGCACTACATAAGTCAGAGAATTCCTTCCAGTGATTCCTGCATCAAGCTTGAACTAGAGCCTATATTTTAGAAAAACATCTAATATGGATTTAAAGACTTTATGTGGTAGCGAATCTATCACATCCCATGATACGTTGTTTCAATTGTTAACTACCCTCTGTTAAAAATGGACACATTATTTCCAGTCTGAATTTCTCCAATTTAACTTCTAGCCATTGGATATTGTATCATTGTCCACTAGATCAAAGAGGCCTCTACTATCAGAATTTTTCTCCCTATGCTAATTTTTATAGCCCACAATTAAGTCATCTATTAATGTTCTCCTTGACAAACTAGATCACCCCCACAATGCTGTCTCCCCTTCTCTGCACCACTGTGCCCCTTTCACATCCCCACACACCATGGGGAACTTGGGGCATCCATGTCCCATGCTGCCTTATAGCACTTGTACACATGTATGCAAAACCCACGATGATTGAAATCCACCTTGAGTGGTGATGATAGCAGGAAGGGGAAGGTAGGAGGCTGTTTCCATCACCTAGATTCCAGTGGAATTGTACCAATGTCAGTCACTTTCTGGCAATATTTGTTATCAGCAATATTTATGATGGTGGTGTCCGTTTGTTTTCCCATGTAAACTAAAATGCTTTGTCAAAGGCAGCACAACTGGCAAAACAAACATATCAAGTCCATTTGCTTGACATTTTTATAATTTGTTCCTGAAAATCTCCTGAGTGTATTGATGCTGCAGCTGATGGCAACTGAAGTGTATGTGTGTAAAGTCCACAGGTCTCCTACGCTGGACATTTTTTAAAAATACCTCCTTGGTGCAATCTGGTGCATTCCAAAAGTAGAAAATGGGCTTTACTGCAGTTTTTTCCTGAGTCCCAGAAATGAAAATCATCCTTGGTGGGGGCAGTTTACCAGAGGGGAGTGACTCTTTCAGAGGAAAGGAAACCACAAACTTCCCTTCAGTCTGCCATGGTATATTAACCAGGGCCTCACATGCCCTCTCCTGCTGATCACTGAAATAAGGGTCGGGCAAATGGGAGACATTTGCTGAGAAGGAAGTAAACTCTTTTTCAAACACAGAGGAAAATGCCAAAGGACTCAGGCAGCCCTAGAAAATGTTGCTCAGCTGGATATATTGTCATTTAAAAAAATGTTCCCGTGTGAAAGCCCGCCTTACAGTTGTCATTTGAAACTCTGGAGCAGGCATTCACATAGCTGAAGTCATAAATGATCCAGGTGTAACCCTTCTCCAGGTGGAGCCGGCAGCAACCAGGGCCGGGTTCAATATCTAGGGGTTCCTTTTCAACAATACAACACAGAACTGGCTCGAGCCCCCACCCAGTAACCTGGGAAAATTACCCACCACCCCTGGGCACCTCTGAGAGGCAGTACTTCCCCACTCGCAAGCACAGAGTCTGAGTGTAGAAAAGAAAACTTTTAATGAAAGGAGGGAAGTCACCCGACACTAATTAGGAAAAATGCCACAAGCAGGATTCATAATCATAAAACTGTGAGCAGGACACCTACCCCAGAGTGCGAGGGGCTGTGCCTTCTGCCTCATGTTCTTGAATTCTACAACCAAAAGTTCCTTTTCTGTGCCCCCCTCTGCTCCCTCACCATACCCCACGCACAGTGGTTGTCCTTGGTCAGTGAGGACCCAGGGTGCATCTGTATAAGTTCACCTCCCACCCAGGGAGGAAGGCACCTTCCTTGCTCCACCATCTGAGCACTTGCTCTGGTTGGCCGCCCTGCCAGCCGCTCGTTCCACTCCCGCCGGCTGACTGCTCACCGCTCCCGCCAGCTGACAGCTTGCCGCTCCCGCCAGCTGACTGTCAGTTACCTTCCACTGCCACCTGCCTCTCTGCTGTGACCTCTGCAGGTCAGTCTCTTAGTGATTGTCAGCTCCTGGTGATTTTCAGTTTTAGCAGGCTGGGCAGAAATGCTGTGCCATCCTGAGTGATTTCAGCTCTCATTTAAGCACTTAAAATAACAATTTTTAGCTCTATCTTTGAACAGTTCGGGGGGGGACACACACAGGTTAAACCAGATTGGGAACCCTTAGGAACAGTTCACACCTCCTGGCTGGGACACCTGTCCCCTCCCCTCTTAATTTCACTGGGCTCTGGCATTGGAGCCCCTGGTCCTTAATGAGGTCCTTTCAACTGAGGGTGACCCCCCTCATTTGGACAGTTTAAGCACAGTTCTGCTTCCCTTTATTCATACAATAAAGACAACAACATTGATAACAGCATTTCACTACGCCTGCATTCAGTACTAAAGTGATTTGTAACCCAACACCAGCCAAAGTTGATCACTTTGAGCAACACTGCTCAAACTCTGCTGGATATCTAGGCAGAGTAGGTTTGTTCATGTTAATGCAGTTTGCTCCTGAAGTCTCTCCTGGTCCCAGGTAGCCGTCAGGGGAGAGTTCATTCAGACCCAGCTTACACAGGTCAGTCATTTCAAGTACAGAGTTCTGTTCTATTTGACATGGAGTAGTCATTTAAATTAGGGTGCACACTGGGGGCAAAATATTTCTCCAGCCTGCAGGAATTAGTATGTTTGGTTCGTCCATTTGAAAGTTTACAGGACTCAGATGGCATTTTGCTTCATTAAATATTTTTTGTTCAACTGGCTTCTACCCTTGTCCGATGTCATCAATCATTTGCTGGGAGCATGTGGAAATCATTGCTAAGCATGTGTAAAGCTTTAGGGTGAAAAAAATCCTATTAGCTTAGGTGCCCTGGCCATCTAATTGTATTATTGTGCATATTAATATAGCATTAGAATGGTTTAAAGTGTTAATCATGGTTTGGATTTTTTTTGACAACTGAGAAAATGTGCCATATCCTTAGAGGGTCTGATAGAATATGTGACGAGCTTCAAATTCACCAAGCACAATTACTGAGCATGTTCCTATCATCCTTATGTTTATGTCTGATACTTGATTGGAGCCATTTCTAAAGAACATTAGAAAATTTCTGTCAAAATGAAATTCAAAAGAAAATGAAGAAAAAGTTTCACCAAAATGGTCTTCCATTTTGAGATCCGCTGTAGTCATTTCACTCACTCCACGGGAGCCCTCCAGGCAAGAGGAATTCTAGCCTATCAGAAGAGAATAGCTTCCCAATAGTATTGAGTCCCGCTGGTGGGATGAAGGAGGCTCTGTGACTGAAGAAAGGAGACGGGTGGAGCCAGTACTTCACCTTATTCCACTGCTGCTGAATCTTGCCTCTGAGATGGGAGGTGGGCAACTCACAGTGTGGCAGCAGCCAGGATTGGCACAGAACCACCCTGGAGCTCAGCATTCAAGAGAGGGAAGCCAATGTAGAGAGAGGAGGACAAGTATGATGTACTCGTTGTAGCCCATGTTGCCGAGGAGATGTGCCGAAGCATTCTACACTACTTGGAATGCTCTAAAGGCTGAAGTTTTGAAGGTAGAACGCATTGCTGTAATCCAGACAAGGGGTGACAAAAGGTGTATAACTAAGGCCAGATCATTATCTGCCAGGATGGGATGGAGTCTCCTATCCAACCAGTGATGATAGAATGCATTACTCATGGATGCGGCTTTGTCATAGCTTAGCATCAACAAGAAATCAGGGAGCATCCTAAATTATGGACTGGATTGACCAGTTGTGGGTATGAGCTTGCAACCAAATTAGACTGCACCATGGTTGCAGAATCTTCAAAGAACTTTCCTTGTCCCATCAGCATCACTTCTGTCTCATTTGTGTTCAGCATCAACCAGCTCTTCTTTATCCATGCGCTGATCTTGTCCAAGCACTGCACCATCTTGGTGGTAGTGGTATGGTAGTATGGGGTGTGGGATAGATAGAGCTCTCTCCCTGGAGCTCGGAAGAGTTATGAAGCTTTTACATATTTGTTTGTCATAGCAATATCAGTCAGTTTCATTAAATTTCACACTTAGATGTAAACTGAAATGAGCAACAACTTTGGAAAAGAATCATTCGGAGTACAAGAAAGAGGGTGTCACGGTTTCAAGGGCGCTGCACCTGTATTCTCCTCTCTGTGGTCCACTCCAGGAGCATCTAGTCAGGACTTAGCTCTCCAGCTGTCACCTATCTCTAGGCAGGGACACTTATGCCATTCACTTCTGACCAAGGGGAGTTTTAAGACTGCACAGCTCACTGCCTAGCATGATGATATTCCCAGCAAGTCAGTCTACCTAATAGCCAGTGCCTGTGCATTGTTTTCTCTCTGAGGGCTATGAACAGTTTTATTGCCAGCAGCTACAAGTTACCATGCAGCTCTTTCTAAGCAATCTAATGTATTCTTAAGGTAAAGACATGACAGAGAGAACATAATAAAAACAATAACCAAATTTAAACATACCAGGAGTCACCTATCAATCATATGGAACCCTAATAGGCCAAAGTCTTTTCAACCCTTCCTTGAACAGGAGGTCCTATCTGTTTGGTGGATAGTAAAAAGGCCCTGAGTCAGTTTAAACTTCACCTTTTAAAATCAAAAGCCCTTTCACTGTCTATTGGTCTCTGGAAAATACAGTTTGAGGCAGGATATGCAAGCCTCCCCAGGGGTGGTGCCTTTCTGGAGGTGTTTACAAACCTAAGTGATTCACCTTAATCACACCCACTGTTTCTGTTTCCTGGCAGAGCTGCGGCAACCTTCCCCCCTGGAGTTGCATACAGGCTTTGGCCTACCGTGATATATAAACCATTCAGTATGGTTCCCAAAGGTCTTGCATGGGGCTGCAATAACTGTCACAGAGCGTATCTGAGATTCTTCCAAGAGGACCAAGTGAAAAAGGTAGAAAAGCATTAACCATTAATCACCTGGCCATGTACTATTATTATTTATTTGTATTGTCTTTGCACCTAGGAGCCCCAGCCATGGACCAGGACCTTATTGTGCTAGGCACTGTATAAACACAGAACAAAAAGATGGTTCTCCCCAGCAAGACCTTGCAGTATATAAGACAAGAGACAACGGGTGGATACAGAAAGTCTGAAGGTGGTGCACAAGGAAAGAATAAAACAGTGCTTGTCAGCATGATAGGCAGTGCTCGCCACAGCTGCCTAACAATTGCAAAGTGTTTTGTAGGCATCACAGCAAAGGAGAGTTTTAAGAAGGGATTGAAGGAGGACCATGAGATGGTTCTGATGAAATTTACAGGAAGCACCTCTCAATAAGGCGTGGCAGCATGAGTGCAGGTTTGCAAATTTCACGCGTGAGTGGAAGTCAGCATCTCAACAGTGTATGAGAAACGGTAGGTAGGATGGAGATAGGCCAGGAAGAGTCCTGAAGGTGAATACAAGCAGCTTATGTTTGATGTGCTAGAGAAAGGGGAGCCAATGGAGGAATGAAGAGAGGGGCGACGTGGTCAAAGCGACAGGCTAGGGAAATGATCTTTGTGGCTGCATTTTGAATAGACATGAGTGGGGTGAGATTGCTTTTGTCAAGGTCAGAGAAGAGGATGTTGCCGTTATCAACACAAGCTGGTGAAAGCTGGGATAAGAGATTTAGTTGTGTGGCTGGATAGGAAAGGCCATATCCTAGAGATGTTATGCATAAAGAATCTGGAGGATTTAGAACCAGTCTGAATGTGATGTTCTAGAGCAGTGGTCGCACCCTCCTAGGGCACATACCCCCTATGGGGGCGCAGAGAAACATTTGGGGGTGTGCAGCAGGGCCCAGCCCAGCCCAGCCCCCATGGGGGTGTGTGAGGGAGTGCTACCCAGCCCGGCTCTGCCCCCAGATCTGCTCCGGCCCCGGTTCCCAGCCACACCTCCGCTCCCGGCCTGCCCCCAGATGTGGCCCCGGCCTTGGTCCCTGGCTCCCGGGCCCGGCTGCAGCTCTGCACCCAGCTGTGGCTGCAGCTCCACTCCCGGCTGCAGCCCCAGTCCTGCCCCCAGCCTCAGGCCCCAACTGTGGCCTAGATGTGGCTCCACTCTCAACCCCGTCCGTGGCCCCAGCCCTGCCCCAGGCCTCGATCCCTGGCCAGCTCTGCTCCTAGCCCCGACCCATCTCCTGGCAAGTGGGGTCAAGGGTGGGAGTGAAAGGTTGTTAAAGTTGGCTGGGCTTCTGGGTGTGGGAGTCAATCAGGGTGCAGAAGTAGAGGTGCTTGTCTAAGAAGATGGCAGAATTGAAGGAGCAGAGAACAAATGTGTAATGCAGGAAGGCAGCATGGTCACGGATACCCACCAGAGATGCTTTTCCGTGCAGGAGCAAGAAGCGAATGTTGCGGTGAGCTTGGGCTGGTAGGGTATTCCTTAGGGCAAGTCAGTCAGTAGGCAGAGGCTAGCTGGGAATCCTGGAATGACTATCTACTGTCAAAACTCCTGTGTGGAACCTTCCTCTCCATTCTGCCAGTCTCCCCTTATCTCCTGCATTGCCTGGCACTTAACCAGCTCCCCCTCAGCCTGTTGTGTTCTCAGCACAGTGGGACTTCAAAGTGAATCTTACTAGGAGGTAGTTAAGTTTCACTTTGACTATGAACCAACAGAGATCTGCTCCCAGCACAGAGTGGCTCAGGGGCTCACTGAACTTCTAAGATGAATTAGGGGACAAGCAATAAAGCAGTAGGCTGAGAAAAAAAGGTGACCTAAGATGGGGGAAAGCAAAGGAGGAAGAAGAAACAAAGGAGGCTGTAAAGGGTAGAGACAAGAAGAAACAGTGGTGGGTGAACAGTGGGGAGAGAAGAAGGTTTAGAGGGGGGAAAGCAAGAGACAAAGTCCTTATTATTATTGTTGTAGTTCCTGAAGGCCCCGTTGTGCTGGGCGCTGCACACACACATCACAAGAGAGAATATCTGCCCTTAAAATCTTAGTCTAATTAAACAAAAGAGACAAAGGTTGGGAGGGGAAACTGAGGCACAAAGAAGCATACTGGCTTGCCTGAGGTCACAGCAGGTCAGTAGCAGAGCTGGGAATAAAACTCAGGTTGCCTGAGTCCCAGTCCAGTGCACCATCCATCTCTCCAAAAGCTAATCTCTACGAAAAGACTCATCCATCTCCAGGACCAAGAGTGGTTTGAGCATTGGCCTGCTAAATCCAGGGTTGTAAGTTATAATAATATATGGAGATATACCTATCTCATAGAGCTGGAAGGGACCCCCCAGGGTCATTGAGTCCAGCCCCCTGCCTTCACTAGCAGGACCAATTTTGCCCCAGATCCCTAAGTGGCCCCCTGAAGGATTGAACTCACAGCCCTGGGTATAGCAGGCCAATGCTCAAACCACTGAGCTATCCCTCCCCCAATTCTTGAGGGGGCCATTTAGGGAACTGGGGTAAAAATCTGTCTGGGGATTGGTCCTGCTTTGAGCAGGGGGTTGGACTAGATGACCTCCCAAGGTCCCTTCCAACCCTGATATTCTATGATTTTAACTCTTCTTCAGTCTTGTTGAAACCTGGTAACTCTGCTAACTAGCAGTGTCACTCTGTACGCTTTCTTTAAACCTTGGCCTGGTTTAAAAAGACATGGAATGGGCTGCTAACTGCCCTGCACCAGGCCGTTGGGCAGAGCCAGCATCTAGAGTGAAACCTGGCCATTACTTCAGCACACCAGAGGGGCGGGCGGGGTGTGTGTGTGTGATCAGGGGAGGGAGAATGATCGGGTCAGTACTAGTTGCAAGTTGCAGAAGCATGTATTCCTCTGTACCCCATCTGACTCTGAATCTCCAACAGTGGGGTCTCCAAAGGCCCTTTCTCAATTGTCCCACTTGACTTGCATACTGCCCCCCTGAGTTCATCATGTAGAGGTGTGTGGAGCACTAGTGCTGTGTAGTAGGCAGTTGGTGGCTGTATTCATACAGCCCTTAAACCAATACATTGCACTAGGGATGGGCTGCTTGGAAACCTGCTATTCTTTCTCCTTGCTCCAGGAAAGGTACATGTGACAGCGTGGGTTGGTGAGCAAGTAGGGCTCCGCTTGTGCTAGATATGGTCTTGCTTCCTCTTTTGTTCGGGGTTTTGAAGCAGTGGAATAAGAAAACACGTCTCCTGTATAGAGAGGGTTTGAAAGCAATCTCAGCAGTGTAATGTGTTCCTGCTCTCGCAGCCATGTTACAGATGTTACCAAGACCCTTTGGCTATGACCATGTTTCCAGGAACAGGGATAGGATTCTGTCCACAAAGGGTCACTCTGGAGACTCCAGGCAGCTTGTTTGACTTTGAATCACATAGAGTTCAAGGCACTCGTTGTGGCATTGCACCAGCAGGGAGAGGTCCAGAGAAAAATAATGCCATAAAAAGTTCATTTCTTATTTAGATTTACTGAAATAGCCAAATCACTTAATCATGGATCTAAAAATCTGGCCTTTTTCTATTTTCTAATATTCTCTAGAAATGGACTTATTATGCCTTTGATGCTTTATTGTAGTTCCCCTTATGATCAAAATTAGCAAGAAACTTGCATAAAAGAGAACAATAATTGCTCAACGAGCATCTCGTTTGTAATTTATTAGTTTCTATTATTGTGAGTCACTATAGCAACGGCTCGCATCCAGGGTGATGAGAGAGATGTTAGATATGAGCCGACGAGGCTCTAAGTCCCAGCAAATGGAGATGCACATTTTTATCAGTAATTTTCATGAAAATAATAAGTGAGGAGTTAATGAGATGGAAAGCTGTCCTGTGGCTATTGTGAATTTTTTTTTAAGTGTTGATCTAATTAGAATGCATCGGTCAGGAAAAGTAATGAGGGCTTTAGCGCCTCACAAAGATGTGAGGATCATATCAGAAAATTAGCACAAGTCTTTGGAAATAATCAGGCCCTTGGAGAGGCACTAAACCTCTTCTCTTGGCGCCCTCTGATTTTACAGGTTGCTCTGCAATCATGGAGCTGTCCTGGTTTTATTTTCTCAGAGAGAGAGAGAGGTTCAGCTACAGCGATGGCACTTTCTTGTGTCTGCCAAAAAGGAGTTCACACTTGCAGTTAAAATTACTTAGGCTACGTCTACACTACCCGCCCGGATCGGCGGGTAGAAATCGATATAGCGGGGATCGATGTATCGCGTCTCGTCTGGACGCGATAGATCGATCCCCGAACGCGCTCACATCGACTCCGTAACTCCACCAGGGCGAGCGGAGTTAGCGGAGTCGACGGGGGAGCCGCGGACGTCGATCCCGCGCTGCGAGGACGTGAGGTAAGCGCGGGTAATTCGAAATAAGATACTTCGACTTCAGCTACGCTATTCTCGTAGCTGAAGTCGCGTATCTTATTTCGATCCCCGCCCCTAGTGTGGACCAGCCCTAAAATAGCATCTTTTGTGAAACTGATGTTCCTCTCAGACACTGACTAATCGGCCTGGGAAATGTGTTCCCCACCCAAGGTCAAATACACACATGAGCCACTCCAAGCCATCAAGGCAAGAATCATGAGTACATTCCCAGAGCTACCCACACAGTCCCACAGTCACCCAAGATCACTTGCCCAGGAATAGAGGACCCAGTATCTGGGCATCCAGAGTGTCTAGTTCCAGATCTACCACCAATGCCATGCCCCCAGGCCCTGAGAGCCCAATTTCTAAACACCTGGGACACGGGCCCAGTCCCCACATGCCCAGGGGTACAGACCTAGCCCAAAAGCCCAGTCTCTGAGTGCCCAGGGCTATATACTATATAATGTGTACACATTATATAAACATATGCATTTACATTTTATCTAATGTATATTTATATTTAAAAGCACAGTAGGGTCTAACTATAACCTTTAGCTCAGGACAGGGGAAGCGACCGGTTCTTCTGAGCCTGCAGAGTGACTTTCTTTTTCTGTCTTTTTCCCTTCTGTTGCACACACCATTTGCTCCTTCATAGCAGATATGACAGCGCCATCTGTATACTTCTCATTGTAGCCTCATACCTGGACCATGTGAGGCCTGGCAGCTCATTCTTCCTGATGTCAATAATACCAGTATATATACTCCCCCATGGGCTGGACCTTTTCAAAGCCAGAGTGGTTTCAAAATATTTGCTGGAGGCTTCCAATTGTGTCAGCCATTGACTTAATTTTGCTTTCCTCTGCCACCAGTCCAATGCTCTTTAATACTTTCAGATGTGTTACATTTGCTGCTGAATGCACGAAATTATAATTAGAATCTTCGGTAAGATGCTCCACACAAGGATGTGTGGCAAAGGATGCAAAATATCAGTCTCAGCAGAGAGACCTGGCTCTGTAACCATGAGCAGCTCTGTAACTATGGCCTTTGTTAACGTTTCCTCTTTCTCTAGTTCGTTTTCAGTTTCGCATCTAGGCTGTAACCAAAAAAAGAGCTTTTTAGTTAAAAAACATCTTGGTTAAGGGAGAAGGGTCGGGACGTGAGAGCAGCAATTACAAATGAATCATATAGGAAATGGAAAAAAGGACAACAGATAGCAATGAGCATAAGTTAGAAGTTAAAAAATGCAGGTAATTGTTAAGTCAAGAAAAAGTATCAACAAAATATCTATGGCCAACAAGTTTAAGGATAATATGAAGGATTTTAAAAAATATATCAGGAACAAAAGGAATACCAACAATGCTATAGGTACATTATTAGAGACAAATGGTAACAATATCAATAATTATGCAGAAAAGACAGAAGTATTCAATAAATATTTCTGTTCTGTATTTGGAACAAAGCTGGATGATGTATCAGTATCATGTAATGAGGATGGGATACTTTTTATTTTAGCTGTAACTAAAGATGGTGTTAAACAGATCTAGTAAAGCTAAATATTTTAAAATCAACAGATCTGGATAATTTACCCACAAAAATTTTAAAAGAATTGACTGAGGAGCTCTCCAGCTGTTTATGTTAATTTTTAATGTATTGGAAAACTGGGGAAGTTCTAGAGGGCTGGAAGAAAGCTAATGTAGTACCAATATGGAATAACTTGGGAAATTATCGGCCACATAGCCTGACATTGAACCTGGGTAAAATAATTAAACAGCCAATACAAGACTCTAGCAATAAAGAATTAAAGGATGCAAATATAATTAATACCAGTCGACCTGGTTTCCTAGAATATCGATCTTGTCATACAAACAAGATCATCATCATCATCAATCATTTTTTGACAAGATTACAAGTCTGGTGGATAAAGATAACTGTGCTGATGTAACAGGCTTAGACTTCTGTAAGATGTTTACCTGAATAACACATGATATTCTGATTAAAAAATTAGGAACATATAGAAACAACATGACACATTAAAGAGCTAAAACGCTGTCTGAGAGATGTTAAAATATAATTATTATTGGGGAATTATCAACTAGAAGGGGTGTCTCTGGCAGGGTCTCTCTAGTACCACTAGAAGGATTGGTTCTTTTACCAACCCTGTTCAGTATTTTTATCTGTGATCTGGAGAAGAATATAAAGTAATTACTGATAAACTTTGCAAATGACAGACAGATTGGTAAAATGGAGAATAACAATAAGGACCGGTCATTGATTTGGAGGGTTCTGGATTGCTTGGTCAGCTGGGTGCAATCAAACAACATGCATTTTAATACAAGGTCATCTCAGAACAAATAATGTAGGCCAAGTTGCCAGGATGGGGAACTGTATCCTGGGAAGCAGTGACTCTGAATAACCGTAGTAAATTATCATAGTGAATAATCAACTGAACATGAGCTCCCAGTGTGATATTGGGTAGGGAGGGGGAAGCCACTATCCTTTGATGTATAAAAACAGGCATATCAACATAGGAGTAGGGAGATGGTATTTCCTCTGTATACAGCATCGGTAAGATCACTACTGGAATACTACATCCTGATTGGGTGTGCGCACTTTAAGAAGGATGTTGAAATATTGGAGAGGGTTCAAAGAAGAACTACAAAAATGATTGTGAGAAATGTGGAGTTGCTCTTTAATCATTATTAATATTTTATATGGATCAATCGCTAGCATAGTGTTTCTGTATCATACAATGGAACAGACTTTCACCCTAGGGGTCTGAGCCTACCCAACTAAAGGAAGAGGGAGAAGGTTCTTTCTAACAGTCTCCTAACAGCTTACACTTAAGAGTCATTAAGAGACAATGACAGAGCAAGTAGCTTTAATGACTTTAGCTTGCTTCCCTCAGGGAGCACCGAAACCAGCTTAAACCAGGTGAGTCAGACTGAGGCCTGGTCTACACTATAGAGTTAGGTCCACATAAGGTAGCTTATGCCAACTGAACTCTGTAAGCGTCTACACCAAAATGTCCCTCCTGCCAGTCTAAGGGTATGTCTACACTACGAAATTAGGTCGAATTTATAGAAGTCGGTTTTATAGAAATCGTTTTTATACAGTCGATTGTGTGTGTCCCCACACAAAATGCTCTAAGTGCATTAAGTCGGCGGACTTCGTCCACAGTACCGAGGCTAGCGTCGACTTCTGGAGCGTTGCACTGTGGGTAGCTATCCCACAGTTCCCGCAGTCTCCGCCGCCCATTGGAATTCTGGGTTGAGATCCCAATGCCTGATGGGGCAAAAACAGTGTCGCGGGTGATTCTGGGTACATGTCGTCAGGCCCCCACTCCCTCCCTCCCTCCCTCCCTCCCTCCGTGAAAGCAACAGCAGACAATCGTTTCGCGCCTTTTTTCTGCCCAGACGCCATAGCACTGGGATCATGGAGCCCGCTCAGATCACCGCGGCAATTATGAGCACTATGACAACCACGCGCATTATCCTGGAGTATATGCAGAGCCGGAACCTGGCAAAGCAAAACCAGGAGGAGGAGGAGGAGGAGGCAACAGCAGCGCAGAGGCAACAGCAGCGCGGTGACGAGAGTGATGAGGAAATAGACATAGACTTCTCACAAAGTACGGGCCACAGCAATGTGAAAATCATGGTGGTAATGGGGCAGGTTCATGCCGTGGAACGCCGATTCTGGGCCCGGGAAACAAGCACAGACTGGTGGGACCGCATAGTGCTGCAGGTGTGGGACGATTCCCAGTGGCTGCGAAACTTTCGCATGCGTAAGGGCACTTTCATGGAACTTTGTGACTTGCTTTCCCCTGCCCTGAAGCGCCAGAATACCAAGATGAGAGCAGCCCTGACAGTTGAGAAGCGAGTGGCCATAGCCCTGTGGAAGCTTGCAACGCCAGACAGCTACCGGTCAGTCGGACATCAATTTGGAGTGGGCAAATCTACTGTGGGGGCTGCTGTGATTCAAGTAGCCAGGGCAATCAAAGAGCTGCTGATATCAAGGGTAGTGACTCTGGGAAATGTGCAGGTCATAGTGGATGGCTTTGCTGCAATGGGATTCCCTAACTGTGGTGGGGCGATAGATGGAACCCATATCCCTATCTTGGCACCGGAGCACCAAGCCAGCGAGTACATAAACCGAAAGGGGTACTTTTCAATGCTGCTGCAAGCACTGGTGGATCACAAGGGACGTTTTACCAACATCAACGTGGGATGGCCAGGAAAGGTACATGACGCTCGCGTCTTCAGGAACTCTGGTCTGTTTCAAAAGCTGCAGGAAGGGACTTTCTTCCCAGACCAGAAAATAACCGTTGGGGATGTTGAAATGCCTATAGTTATCCTTGGGGACCCAGCCTACCCCTTAATGCCATGGCTCATGAAGCCATACACAGGCAGCCTGGACAGTAGTCAGGACCTGTTCAACTACAGGCTGAGCAAGTGCAGAATGGTGGTAGAATGTGCATTTGGACGTTTAAAAGCGCGCTGGCGCAGTTTACTGACTCGGTTAGACCTCAGCGAAAACAATATTCCCATTGTTATTACTGCTTGTTGTGCGCTCCACAATATCTGTGAGAGTAAGGGGGAGACGTTTATGGCGGGGTGGGAGGCTGAGGCAAATCGCCTGGCCGCTAATTACGCGCAGCCAGACACCAGGGCGATTAGAAGAGTACAGCAGGGTGCGGTGCGCATCAGAGAAGCTTTGAAAACCAGTTTCATGACTGGCCAGGCTACGGTGTGAAAGTTCTGTTTGTTTCTCCTTGATGAACCTCCCCCCCGCCCCCGCCCGGTTCACTCTACTTCACTGTAAGCTAGACACCCTCCCCTCCCCCCTTCGATCACCGCTTGCAGAGGCAATAAAGTCATTGTTACTTCAAATTCATGCATTCTTTATTAATTCACACAAATAGGAGGATAACTGCCAAGGTAGCCCAGGAGGGATGGGGGAGGAGGGAAGCGCTGGGTGGGGTGGGGGAGGAGGGAAGGACAAGGACACCGTGCACTATAAAACTTTAAAACTTTAAAAATTAGAAACTTCAAAACTTATTGAAGGCCAGCCTTCTGCTGCTTGAGCAATCCTCTGGGGTGGAGTGGCTGGGTGGCCGGAGGCCCCCCCACCGCGTTCTTGGGCGTCTGGGTGAGGACGCCATGGAACTTGGGGAGGAGGGCTGTTGGTTACACAGGGGCTGTAGTGGCGGTCTGTGCTCCTGCTGCCTTTCTTGCAGCTCAACCATACGCTGGAGCATCTCACTTTGATGCTCCAGCAGTCGGAGCATGGACTCCTGCCTTCTGTTCTCAATCTGACGCCACCTCTCAGATTCAGCCCGCGATTCAGCACGCAACCTCTCCGATTCAGCACGCGATTCAGCCCGCCACCTCTCCTCGCGTTCAAACTGTGCTTTTCTGCAGTCAGACATTGTCTGCCTCCAAGCATTCTGCTGAACCCTGTCAGCGTGGGAGGCCGTCTGGAGCTCCGAGAACATTTCATCCCGAGTTCTCTTCTTCCTCCTTCTAATCTTCACTAGCCTCTGCGAAGGAGAAACATTTGCAGCTGGTGGGGGAAAAGGGAGATAGGTAGTTAAAAAGACACATTTTAGAGAACAATAGGATCACTCTTTCCCGTTAAACCTTGCTGTTCACATTACATAGCACAAATGCTTTCGTTACAAGGTCGTATTTTGCCTCTATTTATATTGAGGGTCTGCCGATTTGGTGTGAGAGATCACTCACGCAGGGCCAGGCAACAGAATTCGGCTTGCAGGCAGCCATGGTAAGCCACAGTCTTTTGGCTTCTTTAACCTTAATAACATGTGGGAATGGTTTCAAACAGCAGCACCCTCATTTTCCATACCAAGCAGCCGTTGGGTTGGCCATTTAAAATGGTATGGCAATTTAAAAGGAGGGAGGGATGCGGTTGCCGGGTTAACGTGCAGCACAAACCCAACTAACCCCCCCCCCCCCCCCCACACACACCCAATTCCCTGGGATGATCACTTCACCCCTCCCCCCACCGCGTGGCTAACAGTGGGGAACATTTCTGTTCAGCCGAGCAGGAACGGGCACTCTGAATGTCCCCTTAATAAAAGCACCCTATTTCAACCAGGTGACCATGAATGATATCACTCTCCTGAGGATAACACAGAGAGATAAGGAATGGATGTTGTCTGAATGCCAGCAAACACCGGGACCATACGCTGCCATGCTTTGCTATGCAATGATTCCAGACTACGTGCTACTGGCCTGGCGTGGTAAAGTGTCCTACCATGGCGGACGGAATAAGGCAGCCCTCCCCAGAAACCTTTTGCAAAGGCTTTGGGAGTACATCCAGGAGAGCTTTCTGGAGATGTCCCTGGAGGATTTCCGCTCCATCCCCATACACGTTAACAGACTTTTCCAGTAGCTGTCCTGGCCGTGAATGCCAGGGCAAATTAATCATTAAACACGCTTGCTTTTAAACCATGTGTAATATTTACAAAGGTACACTCACCAGAGGTCCCTTCTCCGGGGTCTGCGAGCACGCTTTGGGATTCGGTGGGTTCGGGGTTTACTGGCTCCAGGTCCAGGGTGATAAACAGATCCTGGCTGTTGGGGAAAACGGTTTCTCTGCCTCCTTGCTGTGAGCCATCTCCCGTCTGTTCATCATCATCGTCTTCCTCGTCCCCAGAACCCGCTTCTGTGTTGCGTGAGTCTCCATTGACGGAGTCATAGCACAGGGTTGGGATAGTGGTGGCTGCACCCCCTAGCATGGCATGCAGCTCGGCGTAGAAGCGGCATGTCTGCGGCTGTGCCCCGGACCTTCCGTTTGCCTCTCTGGTTTTCTGGTAGGCTTGCCTTAGCTCCTTAATTTTCACGCGGCACTGCTGTGCATCCCTGTTATGGCCTCTGTCCTTCATGCCCTTTGAGACTTTTTCAAATGTTTTTGCATTTCTTTTACTGCTACGGAGTTCCGCTAGCACGGATTCGTCTCCCCATATGGCGATCAGATCCCGTACCTCCCGTTCGGTCCATGCTGGAGCTCTTCTGCGATCCTGGGACTCCATCATGGTTACCTGTGCTGATGAGCTCTGCGTGGTCACCTGTGCTCTCCACGCTGGGCAAACAGGAAATGAAATTCAAACGTTCGCGGGGCTTTTCCTGTCTACCTGGCCAGTGCATCCGAGTTCAGATTGATGTCCAGAGCGGTCACAATGGTGCACTGTGGGATAGTTCCCGGAGGCCAATACCATCGAATTGCGGCCACACTAACCCTAATTCGAAATGGCAAAACCGATTTCAGCGCTAATCCCGTCGTCGGAGGTGGTGTAAAGAAATCGATTTAAAGAGCCCTTTAAGTCGAATAAAAGGGCTTAATTGTGTGGACGAGTCCAGGCTTAAATCGAGGTAACGCTACTAAATTCGACCTAAAGTCGTAGTGTAGACCAGCCCTAAGTTGCCCACTACACCGACTTAATAACTCCACCTCTAGGGCTGGTCCACACTAGGGGCGGGGATCGAAATAAGATACGTGACTTCAGCTACGAGAATAGCGTAGCTGAAGCCGAAGTATCCTATTTCGAATTACCCGCGCTTACCTCGCGTCCTCGCAGCGCGGAATCGACGTCCGCGGCTCCCCCGTCGACTCCGCAAACTCCGCTCGCCCTGCTGGAGTTACGGAGGCGATGTGAGCGCGTTCGGGGATCGATGTATCGCGTCCAGACGAGACGCGATAGATCGATCCCCGCTACATCGATTTCTACCCGCCGATCCGGGCGAGTAGTGTGGACCTAGCCCTAGAGAGGAATAATGCATAAGACAATGTCTTTAGGTCGATGCAGTGTCTGTGTAGACACTTCATTGCTTACATCGCCTGTTGCTGTCAGGGGCTGAAATCTGGAGCCAGGCTGGGCTGACAGCAGAAGCCCCACTGCCCAGGGCTGATAGCTAGAGCCCTACCTCCCAGGACTCACAGCTGGAGCCCCACTGCGTGGGGCTGACAGTCAGAGCCTTACCTCCAGCTCTTAGCCCGGGAAGGGTTCTGCCTGTCAGCCCTGGGTGGTGGGGCTCCAGCTGTCAGCACCAGGACAGCGGGGTTCCAGCTCTCAGTGCCCCACAATGCCACACTACAGTCGGTGCAGGCTCTTGTGCAGATGCACACCACCAGCAGAAGGAGCGTGGTATGGATATGAAGAGCTCATTGAATTACTGCTGTGGCTGTAGGTCAACTAACTTAAGTTGACTTCATTTTGTAGTGCAGACATGCCCTGAGCGATTCAGATTGAGAGACGTGTAGGCAGTGTTGCTGAAGCAGTGTTGGTCCCAGGCTATTAGAGAGACACGGTGGGTGAGGTAATAGCTTTAACGGGAACAACTTCTGTTGGTGAGAGAGAGACAAGCTTTTGTGCCGCACAGAGCTCTTCATCTAGTCTGGGACTGAGAAGCATACAGACACAAGGGGTTTTTTAAGAGACTGTAACTTGGTTTTCTTCTGTTCCTGTTGCTGAAGAGGAAAGCCTGTCTAACTTAGCTTACAGTGAAGGGTAAGACATCACATATCCGTATGGGCTGTTCGTTATTTTAAAACCCTTTTTGCTAGTGCTTTGTTCCAACTGCTAACTAATAGTACTGGTTGTCTGAAGCCAGATGCCACAGCAGCCTCTAGTGACTGGCATGAGGGAACTACAGCTCCTGCCTGCAGCTCTAGATGTGAGAGATTCCCACTTAGCTGTGGGAACATGTGATAGGGCCACCAAATGCACAACTGTCAGGCCAGATGCCTGACAGCAGCTCTGTGGGAATTGTGGGCAGCTAGCGAGTGAGGCTTGGGACATGCTATGGGGTAGGCTGGTGAGAGGGGACTAGAGAGCATCGTAACATGCTGCAGGGCGAGCTGGAGAGCACAGATGTCCATGTCATTACATTGGAGATAGTTGTTTTGTTAGAAATATCCCAGACAGTGCTGCTTCTGGGTCTTGTGAGATTGATAGTCACCTTTCCAGCACACCGGTTGCAGTCATCCTGGACACATTAGGTCCTCAAGGTAAATCTCATGGGAGCAGGGGTCAGCACGGCCTCACTTCTGGAATTAGCTCCCAGTGGACATATATCAAAGCCTGGCAACTTACGTTGCAAGAAGTCCCTTGCTTTCTACTAACTGGGGGCTCTGGAATGCCTGGCGTGTAGCTTACTGCCTAGATCTTCCTCTGTCTCTGCTCTTTAAAGTCTCAGTGCTGGGGTGGGAGTAGAGTGGGGAGATTCACAATGCGTTTGCTCAAATTTAGGAAGCAGGTGTCGGTGCGTGGCAGAGGCCCCGATTTGGTCAACTCTCTCTACACACATGCACATCATACACCAGGGGTAGGCAACCTATGGCACGCGTGCTGAAGGCGGCACACGAGCTGATTTTCAGCGGCACTCACACTGCCCGGGTCCTGGCCACCGGTCCAGGGGGCTCTGCATTTTCATTTAATTTTAAATGAAGCTTTTTAAACATTTTAAAAACCTTGTTTACTTTACATACAACAATAGTCTAGTTATATATTATAGACTTATAGAAAGAGACCTTCTAAAAACATCAAAATGTATGACTGGCACACGAAACCTTACATTAGAGTGAATAAATGAAGACTCGGCACACCGCTTCTGAAAGGTTTCCGACCCCTGTCATACACCATTGGAAAGCTTATTATGTCTGCTTTAAGTTGAGCTATGACGTGGAGCTGTCAAGTGGTGCTGCTACCATTGAAACAGGGCTAAACAATGATATCATCAACATGTTAAAATGACCATTTTGAAATATTTGCATTCATTACTGTTAGTTTCATGACTGTACGTATTATTTCAAAACAGAACATTTGATTTTTTTTTAACCTCAAAGCATCACAACGACAAACTAAAGGGCAAAACAAAATATAATAATAAATTTGTACAGACATAGTTGAAATGTAATAGGGCTGGTGACATTTCTAATCAACATCATCATCATCTTGTGGGTTACCACAATCTTCATTGCTCTCGCATGAGCATAGTTCTGTGCAGGGAAGATTGTTCTCACTGCACACACAGTTGGTCGTGCAGAAAGCCTACAAGGAGTGGAAGATGGGAGTGATCAGCAAGGAAAGCTACCTTATTGAGGTCAGAACATGTAGGGATAAAGTGAGAAAGTCCAAAAGCCATGTAGAGTTGGACCTTGCAAAGGGAATTAAAACCAATAGTAAAAGGTTCTATAGCCATATAAATAAGAAGAAAACAAAGAAAGAAGAAGTGGGACCGCTAAACACTGAGGATGGAGTGGAGGTTAAGGATAATCTAGGCATGGCCCAATATCTAAACAAATACTTTGCCTCAGTCTTTAATGAGGCTAATGAGGAGCTTAGGGATAATGGTAGGATGACAAATGGGAATGAGGATATGGAGGTAGATATTACCACATCCGAGGTAGAAGCCAAACTCGAACAGCTTAATGGGACTAAATCGGGGGGCCCAGATAATCTTCATCCAAGAATATTAAAGGAACTGGCACATGAAATTGCAAGCCCATTAGCAAGAATTTTTAATGAATCNTTATTAGCTAAATTGGAAAAGATGGGTATCAATATGAAAATTGAAAGGTGGATAAGGAACTGGTTAAAGGGGAGACTACAACGAGTCGTACTGAAAGGTGAACTGTCAGGCTGAAAGGAGGTTCCTAGTGGAGTTCCTCAGGGATCAGTTTTGGGACCGATCTTATTTAATCTTTTTATTACTGACCTTGGCACAAAAAGTGGGAATGTGCTAATAAAGTTTGCGGATGACACAAAGCTGGGAGGTATTGCCAATACAGAGAAGGACCGGGATATCATACAGCAAGATCTGGGTGACCTCGTAAACTGGAGTAATAGTAATAGGATGAAATTTAATAGCGAAAAGTGCAAAGTCATGCATTTAGGGATTAATAACAAGACTTATTGTTATAAGCTGGGGACGCATCAGTTGGAAGTAACAGAGGAGGAGAAGGACCTCAGATTATTGGTTGATCACAGGATGACTATGAGCCGCCAATGTGATATGGCCATGAAAAAAGCTAANACCATTAGCAAGAATTTTTAATGAATGTGTAAACTCAGGGGTTGTACTGTATGACTGGAGAATTGCTAACATAGTTCCTATCTTTAAAAAAGGGGGAAAAGGTGATCCGGGCAACTACAGGCCTGTTAGTTTGAAATCTGTAGTATGCAAGGTCTTGGAAAAATTTTTGAAGGAGAAAGTAGTTAAGGACATTGAGGTCAACGGTAAATGGGACAAATTACAACATGGTTTTACAAAAGGTAGATCGTGCCAAACCAACCTGATCTCCTTCTTTGAGAAGGTAACAGATTTTTTAGACAGAGGAAACGCAGTGGATCTAATTTACCTCGATTTCAGTAAGGCATTTGATACGGTTCCACATGGGGAATTATTAGCTAAATTGGAAAAGATGGGTATCAATATGAAAATTGAAAGGTGGATAAGGAACTGGTTAAAGGGGAGACTACAACGAGTCGTACTGAAAGGTGAACTGTCAGGCTGAAAGGAGGTTCCTAGTGGAGTTCCTCAGGGATCAGTTTTGGGACCGATCTTATTTAATCTTTTTATTACTGACCTTGGCACAAAAAGTGGGAATGTGCTAATAAAGTTTGCGGATGACACAAAGCTGGGAGGTATTGCCAATACAGAGAAGGACCGGGATATCATACAGCAAGATCTGGGTGACCTCGTAAACTGGAGTAATAGTAATAGGATGAAATTTAATAGCGAAAAGTGCAAAGTCATGCATTTAGGGATTAATAACAAGACTTATTGTTATAAGCTGGGGACGCATCAGTTGGAAGTAACAGAGGAGGAGAAGGACCTCAGATTATTGGTTGATCACAGGATGACTATGAGCCGCCAATGTGATATGGCCATGAAAAAAGCTAATGCGGTCTTGGGATGCATCAGGCGAGGTATTTCCAGTAGAGATAAGGAGGTGTTAGTACCATTATACAAGGCACTGGTGAGACCTTATCTGGAATACTGTGTGCAGTTCTGGTCTCCCATGTTTAAGAAGGATGAATTCAAACTGGAACAGGTACAGAGAAGGGCTATTAGGATGATCCGAAGAATGGAAAACCTGTCTTATGAAAGGAGACTCAAAGAGCTTGGCTTGTTTAGCCTAACCAAAAGAAGGCTGAGGGGAGATATGATTTCTCTCTACAAATATATCAGAGGAATAAACACCAGGGAGGGAGAGGAATTATTTAAGCTCAGTACCAATGTGGACACAAGAACAAATGGATATAAACTGGCCATCAGGAAGTTTAGACTTGAAATTAGACAAAGGTTCCTAACCATCAGAGGAGTGAAGTTCTGGAAAAGCCTTCCAAGGGGAGTAGTGGGGGCTAAAGACATATCTGGCTTCAAGACTAAGCTTGATAAGCTTATGGAGGGGATGGTATGATGAGATTGGTCTTTGACTATTAGCGGTAAATATGCCCAATGGCTTGTGATGGGATGTTAGATGGGGTGGGATATGAGTTACTACAGAGAATTCTTTCCTGGGTGTCTGGCTGGTGGGTCTTGCCCACATGCTCAGGGTTTATCTGGTCGCCATATTTGGGGTCGGGAAGAAATTTCCCTCCAGGGCAGATTGGCAGAGGCCCTGGGGGTTTTTCGCTTTCCTCTGCAGNTCTGGTCGCCATATTTGGGGTCGGGAAGAAATTTCCCTCCAGGGCAGATTGGCAGAGGCCCTGGGGGTTTTTCGCTTTCCTCTGCAGCGTGGGGCACGGGTCACTTGCTGGAAGATTCTCT